>JABFPM010005957.1:0-10678 GCA_022817325.1 Idris sp. 1 HC-2018
CAAAAAGTATCAATGTGTAAGAAGTAGTGTTATAAATTAAGCACCAAAAACATTTTTTAATTAATTGTAAAATAAAATTAAAATGAGTGAAAAGTAAATTCAGTTACATTATTTGAACAAACTTGGAAAACCACATATACGATATAAGATAATTTTTTCCTAAACAAACTTTTTTAATAACGAGTTTTTTGGTAAAAAAATAATTTTTTAAAATTTGATCAACAAAAAGTAGATCAAATTATTACTTTTTCTTTTAATTCTGAATTGCATCATACTGTGAACATTATAAAAACTTGAAAAATATTAATTTTTGTAGCGAAAATCTTCTTTCAATCTTTGAAATGATTTTTTCTTAAAGAAAACTTATAAAAATTTCCTTACAATATAAGAAATCAAAATTTACCGGTTACTCAGGTCACCCTAAAATACATACATAAAATTATTGTTTATCATATATTATTGAATTGCTATTTAATAGGTGTTAAATATTTTTTAGGAATGAGTAAAGTTTATTTTTTTTATAAAAAATAATAATAATTATAGAGATAACCCCCATAGAGAACCAACTCATTGTTTTAAGCACTCTAAAAATGATCGCTTTCCCTCAAATTCCATTAATGTAATTATGTATACTTGAATTTTATACATGTAAATGTCATGTATTATTTAATTTAAAGACGAAAAGCAAGTCAAATTAATTTAAATACATTTTGAAATAAAAATATATATATGCTCGGCCAAATACTAAAATGCCAATTGTTGCACTATCTTTATGCTCGCAACTCTTGCTCGACACGCAGATTTTCGATTTTTTCTTCCAGATTCACATTTTAATTTTATTCTATGATTAGGTTAATTAATAAATATCATAATTTTTTTTAATACATAGAGTTTTTTAAAATAATTCAATTAAAATGTATTATTGGCATTATATATTTAAGTAAAAGTAGAGAAGAGTGAAAGAAAGTAAAAAAAACATGGTTTTACGTATTTAGATTTTAGAAGAAAAGCTTGATCGGCGTAAAAACCTCAAATTCGGATTCGTATTCAGGCGTATTGGCAATTGTATTTCTTTGATTGGGCGAATTTCAACATATTGAAAATATTTGGAAGAAACAATTTTCATTTTTTGAAATCACGCTACATTATTAATAATACAAAATATATTATAGAAATTTTAAAAAATGTTTTTTTTTAAACTAATCTTCATTTGTAATGAATCAATATATATAAAATGATCAAGTTCTGTTCATTAATTTTAAAATATAGAATAATTAAAAATAAAAATTAGTTAAAAAAAGAACATTTTTTAAAATGTCTATAATATATTTTGTATTATTAATAATGTAGCGTGATTTCAAAAAATGAAAATTGTTTCTTCCAAAAATAATTTCAATATGTTGAGATAGATTAAAAACCTAACCCTAACGTTTTAGCCCTTTCAATACTGATTTTTCTATGTTAACAAATTGATTTGTGTACATGAATTCGGAAATTACTTTGTATTGATAACCCAAAAATGACAAAAAACAATTTTTCAGTTTTTTTTTCATAATATTTTATTTTTTAGGGGATGAAAATATTTACAGGTGTTGTATAAAGTTTATTTTCACCTAAATAAGTAACAAAAATTAAAGCAATTATTATTACTTTGATTTAATAACAAAATTTCAAAAATTAAATATGTTGCTTTAAAGCAACACCGGTAACGAAAGGGTTAATACGAAAAATTGCGCAAAATCAAAGAAACATAATTCAATAGCTGTGCTGCTGAATATGCCCACCTACAAACTCAAATACTGGGAAAGTTTCCTATCGGGATGTGGTTTTCTGTGGGAGGTATAATTAAAATATCTTACTATATATGTTTAATAATCCCTGGTTTAAACTTCCAGAAAAAAATTAATCTGAAAATGCCTGGAATTTTGCAACGGAAATTTCCGGTGTTTTCCAGAAATATGCATATGATTTCAATCTGGATTTGTCTGGAATGCTAAGGAAATCGAATTTTAACCAGGATATTTCTGGAACTTTCAGGGTTAAAATTGTTTGGATTCACCTGGATTTTTTAAATTTCTGGAATTGTCTAAAAATTTTACAAGAAAAAATACTAAAACATTTATAAAAACTTTATATAAAGTTTAAACAAATTATATGTCAATTATATAAAACACGATCAATAATTCGACTTTAAATAATATAACTGCTAATAAAAACGCCAGAAATTTCACATCAATGCAATCAGCAAACCGTCATCAAATGATTTTTGCAAAACGTGCATCCATGTTTTTGGACATTCTTCTAACACAAATTTCATTTTAATATCGTTTTGTTTTCGTATAGTTTCAGACATTAGATTTCAACTTTTTTAAACCACTTTTATTGTACAAAATAAAAAGACCATGAATTAATGAAGTTGAAAAAAATATTTGTTTACATCTGTCAAATTGCACTCAAACTGAAATTAGTTATTAGTGGTCAAAATCAATAAACAAGAGTTTTAAATTGTTCCAAACATTTGATTGTCTTTTACATCTTGTAACTATTTTCAATTCAAATTTCTGTTGCAAAATTCCAGGCATTTTCAGAATAATTTTATTTTCTGGAATTGCCTGGAAGTTTAAACCAGGGAATAATAACTATTAAAGAAAGAAATTAAAAAATAAATATAGAATTTTTTATTTTTGAATTTATGTAGTATTTTTTGCATATAGATTATAAGTTGCTGATTATAAGAATTAAATTACATTTTTCAAATGAAAATTTAACAAGGTAATCACTGAAAAAGCAAAATTTGTGATATTCACAAATTACAGAGAGTAAAAAAATCAGAGTTTGAAACGATGAAAATTTGTATGATTTCATTCTATGATTGAAAATTGTTTCATTTGATGAGACTATTCGGTTGAAATAATAAAAAGAATGATTTACAAATTTTTAATTCTATGGTTAGAATCAGAACAGCATGATAAATTTACTATGATGGTTCAATGCAATTGCGTATATGTTCTTTGTTTCATCAAAAACTTATATTTTATATGTTTCAGTATTTAGTATTTATTTCCATCAGAATATTTCCTTTATAAAATCATAACATATTTTTACGAAGCTATGACAAAATCGCATGAAACTTTTATCTGTGTATTTCAAAATGAAAAAAATAATTACATTTAATTTTAGGTTATTTAGAAATATAACTACACCGATAGAAAAAGTATACGAAAATTGTATATCACATTATACAATTTTTGTAAAATATATATTATACGATAAACGTAAAAATTTTATTCGAAGATTGTATAACTTCTATAAAAAAATCGTAATTTATATTGATATACGAAATTCGTATATCTGCATTACATTAATCGCATAGTAAGGCATACGAAAATCGTATTGTTTGACAGGTTACGAAATTCGTATAAGTCTACTTATACGAATTTGGTAAGAGTGTTATATATGTAGGCAACTAAAGTTGTGTGCGTGAGCATCGCGATCGCGCATGCGCTCTTCCTTTCTTCAGTTCTGCTAATAACGTGACGACCGGCAAAATTGTAGTGAATATTTTTATAGTGTACATTATATAAATTTTTATTGTGAGCGTGGCACTGACTATATTAAATTAATGTAATATAAAGGAATAATTACATAATTTCATGGTTTTATAAAACATTAAATTATCATAACTATTAATATTGTATTTGAAATTCGTTTTTTAAAAATGGCCGCCGGTGCCAAGCGTGTGCACACACACACACAACGTCAACTGCCTACATATATAGCGCACTTACCGAATTCGTATAAGAAACGCTATACATTTTTCGTATGCGGACGAGCATACGATATTCGTTCATTCGGCTTACAAATATAGTATACTTATGTATACAAAAATCGTATAATACTAAATTTACCATTTTTGTTTGTTAGCCATACGATTATCGTATCCCTTTCACATACTAAAAACGCATGCCTTACTAATATACGAAATTCGTATATAATTTCTATCGGTGTGGAAGATTAGCTGTGTTGACGAAAAGGTGTTTATATTCTATTTCTGATATGTAATTATTATCTTTCCATTTTTTTATCAAAGCTTTCAAATGGTTGATTAGTTTATTGATTTGGTTTTTTTTGATCGGTAAATAAGTGTTTTTATCAAGTAATATTTTATTCACTTTATCAAAATACTTTTGTTTATCCAATGCAACTGTCACATTACCTTTGTCAGCCTTGGTAAAAAGAATATTAGTATTATTTTTCATTAATTCTTCCGTTAATTTTAGATTATAGTTAATTTTTTAATGTATGGTGAATGTGTGTCATTTTTTTACTGGTTTTGGAAACATCATTTATACAATTGACAATATCATTTCTGATTAAATTACGATTCTCAGCTGGAATTTTATACCTGTTTGACTCGAGTGATTTAATGTATTCTGTTTTTTTCTTTTTTGTTCAATTGCGGTTTCGTTAAATTACATTTTTTATCTAACGATAATATGGCTATGACTTCTTCTGGAAATGTTTTATTTGATAAGTTTCTGAACCATGTATTATGTTGACTGAATTATTTATCACTGTAAAATTGTGTTGTTTTGATTTTGTGTTGTCAAATTTGAATTGTTTTGTACAAGTTAAAGCGTCGTATATATTATTTAATTTGATTTGTTGACTATTGTAAAATTGTTGATGCAAGTTTGAAGGTACAATTATTGACAATTTTGTTTCAAGATTATTTAAAATTCTTTTAAACAATCTAAGTTATGTCTGATTATCTTTGATTTCATAGTTTAAAATGTTCTATTTCAAATTAACAATTTTGTTTGAAATTTATTTTTTTCTAATTTACTTGTGAAGTGTAATTACATATTTTTTTATCTATATATATTTATGTATTTTCAATTTGTAGACTATTCTGAAGAAGATCCCCATTAGGATCGAAACGTTAATAAATATTAAATAAGAAACATTGAAAAACTTTTTTTTAATTCACAAATTCATTGTCTGTCAAAAATTGGTCGTTGAGGAAATAATATTGAAACATAGTTTAAATTGCAAAAAAATATATAAAAATTAAAGCAAACTTTAAAATAAAAATATTATTTTAAAAAATAAAATACATTATAAAATGAATCATAAGTAATGAATATTGTCTATTAGCCAATTAATGAATTTGGTGTAAATTTCGAGATATTTGTCTCTCGATTTATCAGGTATAATTTCACCAATTGCTTCGGCAGCAGCATTTAAAATATTGTCGGAAATTGTTTCATCAAATAACGCGTACATTTTTAATCGAATAATACACTTTTAAACAATGAACGACTTATGATTACTCCCATTTATAAGTGCTCCAATCAATATCGTGACACAATATAAAGTTTCGACTAGCAATAGTGATGATTGAAGGTTAACTAGAACGTTACGGCAACTGGTAAGCGCGCGCGTAACGGTGGCACATGGAACTACCGGAGGGCAAAAAAGAGGGAATAAGTGAGGGAAATAATGAAAAATAATTGTCCAAGGGCAAAAAATACTTATTTTCCGTCCTCTAAACAGGACAATAATGAGTTACTTTCCGTGCACGTGTTACAAAAAATTGATTTTTCAGAAAACATCAAATAATGAGTGCATGTAACCATGAGAAGGGATTGAACAATCATCAAGAAATTAATTCACACCACTGACATCTAAATGAACTGCAGTGATGGAATCGAGTTCCTCGCAAAAACAAAAAATACAAAAACAAAAAAAAGAATATAAGAACATGAATTCTAAAATACTGAAACTCAGAAAAAAATCTATTAAAATACAGGTAACTTTTTTACAAGTTCATTAAAATGTTTAGCTTAATTATTTTCAACTAAAGTTATAAATTTAATTTTTAAACAAACTTTTGAAGTTGAATAATTTATAATTTTATATTTATTTAGGATTCTTATACTAATAACTGAATTAATTTTTTTAGATTAAACAGTTTTTTAAATAAAATATGCCAAAGAAGAATAAACTACAAAATTTGAGATATAACGTCGAACAAAGAATTGAAAGATGCCAAATAATAGGGACCACAATACATTTTTAGACTCTGTAAAAAAGAATTTAGTTGTAAATAAGTATAACATTTGATATGATTTTATGTAATTTTTAGATAATAAACTATTGTAATGAAAAAAAATAATAACTGTTCAAAATTAATTTATTTCAAATGAGAAATTTGCATATTATTATTATATAAACATGGAATTTTGTTGAGGTGCTCCATAGTACATCATATATATTTTCATATAATTAAATACAGACAATCATTGCGTGAAAAGCGAACTTATTTCTTTTGAAACTAATTAATTTGTTTAAATATGGAAACAGTAGAACTGACTGAAGAAAATAATCAACGAGGCCAATTCACTGTTGACGATTTAGATTTTAGATATTGGAATTTACGAAATCATCAGAAGGTACAGCATCATAATCTGCATTTCACGTGTGATGGTTTTTAAATTTAGTTTTATAACAAGTTGAAATCATGTTGTAATATAACCCCAAATTGTTAATTTGCGTCTTTAAAATATGTACATTTTATTCAAACGAGAATTTAAACGTAAATAAAAGCTAACTTTAATTAAAAATCAAACTTTACTTCAATTTAAATGCTCTATTTTTTATTGGTAGAGAAAAAAATCCTCACCCCTGTAAGAACGGATTGTACAATAATTCCCCAAAGCTGTGTCTCAAGAATGACCCAATTTTTACTCAATTATTTTGAGGTTAATTGACCAATTATTTATAAATTGAAATTGTTGTATTATTTTTTTAAAGATAAATAAAAGTGATTATTTTTGTAATCCAGTCGTAAATAATATATTATTTATGATAATGTTATTTATGATTATATTATTTATTATAAAAAAATATAGCTAAATGTAATTTCCAAATTTATAACACAAAGTTGATGATACTTGCAAATACTTAGTAGAAAATCTAAATATCGACAAAAATTTGTAATAAAAATTATACAAATATAAATGCGAATAATTTATATTATATTATTTATTGTTCATTATTTGAATAATTCAAATTTGTTAATAATTTCTTGAATCTATAACGACAGAGTTTATATTAATTTTACAAACAAAAAAGTATTTTGTAGGTTAAAACAGCAAGAAAAAAACTAAACAAAACTAAAAAAAAAATAATAATAAATAGAAAACTAATTTTCCGGCCAAAAAATAAAGAATGTTCGATTTCTTTAAAATTTGTTTATTTATTTTAGCAAATAACTTTACCATCACGCAGAGGTTTTTAAATACAATGTTGAACCTCTCATAATAATTGATAAAAATTATTCTGTACATAAAAATAAATAAATTCAGTTTGCATGTTTCATGAACTAACCTAAATTGATCAAAAAATGGGTCAAAATTGATTCATTTTTGAGACGCAACTGTGGGAAGTTATTGGGACGATTCATCCCAAAAGGCAAAAGAATCTCAAGACATGTCACATAAAATATTGGAACTGCAAAAGAAAGTGGATTCTGCCAGAGCTCAGGTTAATTTTTTTAATAGTTATAAAATAGAAAATTTTTAGTACCGTCAAACGAGGCGAGTTTACCCATTTTTGTTTTGTTTAAATTTGACTGTTATAATACTTGAATAAACTTTTGTTACTTTTGGAGTACTTAATTCAGATAACAAAGAAGATATGATTATAGTAATTTCTACTTGTATTACCTATGTGAAGTTGTTTCAGCTACATGTAGAAACTCGATGCAGTTGGTGGTCCACAAATATATTTTTCATCAGGAGCCTCGGTAGTGACTCCGGCCAAGTACAAAAAAAGAGTAAAAAGAAAAGAAATTGGCCATAATGCTACTGTGACTTCTTTTCAGAAACTATTAGATACAAATGTCTACTTTTATTAGTGGTCGGAATGTGTTGAAACAAAATTAAGACTCCACGAATGACTAATTTTAAGACACAAAATGATGAAATCAGACGTTTAAATAAAATTTAAGACACATGAGATTCTCATGTGACTTAATTTAAGACACCCATATGCGACCCATTTTTACAATGCAGGTTACAGGTGAAGAGATGTTCGACCGTTTTCCAATTCATTTACATTTCCATATTTTTCAAGTCAATTTTTTAGATGGCCGAAATTCTTGTCTAAAATTACTTGATGTATCAAACTGTTAGACATTTTGTCAATTTTGGGATATTATTATGTTTTAGGTTTTAAGAATTAAAACTTTAGATTTTTTTCAATGTTTTTTCTATTTTTTTTTAATTTACTTGGAAAATATTACAAAATTGTCGAATATAATTTTATTAATGCCTCTAACTTTAGGGGAAGGTGCTATCCTCTGGGACATTTGATGTTATGATTCTCTTTTTGAAATCGATGATTGACTTTTATACTATATCTATTTGTTTATACAAAAACCTTCTTCAAATTATCAAAAAGTTTCATTAATATTGTTTATCTTAATATAATCTAGAGTTGTAAAAAGATAAATAACATTAAAAATAATTATAACATTGGATTTATGCTTTAAATTGTATTTAATTATGAATTTAAAAACTCATAAAAATCAAGTTTAAACGTTATACCATCGGACCTGTAATAATGTTTTCCATTTTCACTGTTATTTAAGTCAGTTTGCCTACTGTCTGGGGATACTGGAAAATCTTTCAAAATCGCGCCATGGTGTCCTAGGTTGCCTATCGTTTGGGGATCTTGCGATTTTTTTTAAGATTCAGTCGTTTAATTCGTTTATATTGTAGTAAATATTTATCCGAAATTAAAATTTACAAATATTTTTTCTGTTGTGACAACTATTCGAGTTAACCATAAAAATTTACATAATTCAGACTAAGAAAATAATAAAATAAAATACGAATATAAGATTAATATTTGTAGGACTTTTTACGAGTATAAAATTTGCTCATTAAAAATCGTTTAACAACTTATTTTATTTAATTTTATCTTTTACATTACTGCATTTTCTATTTCGGAATTTAAGTTTCTTAAAGATTGATTATAATTCTAATATACCCTGTTTTCATCATTACAATAGTAAATATTTTCCTTTGTTATTAATAAAGCTGTTAAAAAATGTAAGACAAAAAAGTCAACTAACTAGATTTTTAATAAAGGCATCATTATTAAACTTTAAAAATACAATTGTCTCAATTTTGATAAATTTACGTGTTTTTGTTTAAAATTTTTTAAAGATGACTTATAATTTCCGAAATTGGGTTACATTCATTTGTTTAAAACAAATTGGAAAATATCAGATTATTATGAAATTATAATATTAACGAAAATGTTACAAAAAATAAAAATAATTGTTTTTAATTCTAAAGAAACCTCCCCCCCCCCCAAAAAAAACAAAGAAAAATATGCTTTTATTTATTAAATTTGTTTCATTGGGAATTGTGAATTAAAATCATTGAATTATTATCGTTGAGAAATTGAATTTTTTGTTAAATAATAAAATGTGTTTTGAAATGTATTTGTAGAAAAATGTGTGAAATAAAATTTTATGAATTAACATCTACTTTACCAGCAGTTAAGAAATTGCTGCTTTTTTCATTACTAAATTTTACAAACAAGAAAATGTATATATAAATGATAGAATGTGACAAATATTTGAAAATAAAAAAATTTTCAATAAATAAAATAGTATACTATGCAACTAGGGACGGAAATGGGCGTTTCCAGACGAGTGCGATTGCAAAGTACGAGTATAAGGAGACGCCTGTTTTCGTCTCTAGTTCCATTTACTTTTTTTCGCCACAAGTGTCTAGAAAGTAGTATCTTTCCTGTAATAGTAAGACGAAAGTGAGTCTTTCTGTTACACTTTTTGTCTGAATTATGGAAAAAATGTGTATATAAAAAGTGTGACTGTAAGACTCACTTTCGTCGCACTTTTTCAAGAAAAAACGCTACTTTCTAGACAAGTGTGGCGAAAAATTAAAATATGTCTTAAATTGAGAAATTTTTGTGTTTTTTGAAACCCTGAAAAAAAAACACAAAAAGTAAAACATTTCCACAACGAAGTATTACAAAATCAACCATTTTTAACAGCGTCTCTAGTGGTCGCTTCACGAAACAACTGAGAAGTACAATTGAAAGTCACTGGCATGGTAACCAATGCTTAGTATGTGTGCAATTTCATCACTGTCGGTACAGTAGAATTAAAATCTTATTTCACACAATTTTTGATAAATACATTTCAAAACACATTTTATTATGTAAACAAAAAATTCAGATTTATTCGTCAAGGAAAATAATTTACTGTTTTTAATTCACAATTCCCAGTGAAGCAATCAATACATAAAAACATCTTTTTTGTTGTTGTTTTTTCTTTGGAATTAAAAACAATTATTTTTATTTTCTATTTTTTGTAACATTTGCAGCATTGTTACAATTTCATCAAAGTCTGATATTTTCCAATTTATTGAAAAAAGTATTATTCAAGTTATAACAACTATTATTAAAAATAGATATTTTTATGTAATGATTTTAGCATAAAGAACATTGATAATTATCACCTGTCGATAAAACTGGAGCAACTTTATATTTTTGTATTTACATTAGATTTTGTACTGCAATTTTACATCTAAATAAATTTATACTTCAAAAATTAATCATCAAAAAATTTATAATTTTG
>JABFPM010005958.1:0-10678 GCA_022817325.1 Idris sp. 1 HC-2018
TATTATTAATTGATTTTACTAATATCATTGTAGGAATATAAATTCCTGTTGAGTGTTTGATCTAAACAGAAACAAAAAACAATTACTTTAAATATGTTAAAAGCTGTTAATAAACAAAAAAATTGCAATGTCAAGTAATACACCGGAATGTTTAAAAATAACTTTAAAAAGTAAAAAACATGATTAATTATATGAAGTATTTAAAAAACGTTTGTGCATTGGTTTGTCGAATTATTGCTACTGACATAATTTGTCATACAAATATTATTGAAATCTCTCAAAATAAAAAAATGTATATCTGAACTTGAATATATAAGAGAGCCATTAAGGATTTGATGACTCCCCGCCCCATTGCCCCTCTACGTCACCCTCTCATAATAAAAATGGTCAGCACTTACTCGGAATATAATACTGCTCCTAACTAGTCAAGCCCAGTTACACATTCATGTTCATCTAAGTCTTTGTTATGTCTAATGTGGGGCGGTAAATTAATCTTGAGATTTTGACCAATATAGGTAACCTGCATGAGGCTTTGCAAAAGTAAAATGTTGTTACTCCAAATCAATAATTAATTATTTAACTATAAACATTGGAACAACAACAAAATTTTCTTTGGTCAAAATGAACAAATAAATTACTTATATTGCTCCAAATTTGATTTTATCTAATGAAATATGCTAGAAAGAAATATGAAAAATGTTAATGTAGATTTCTAAAAAATATAAATATTGTATTTAAGATAAATTAATAATAAGTGTATTATTTTAAACACTTTTTGAAACACTTTTGGTGTTAAAACATATTAAAAAGACAAAGGAGATTTTATTTCATATTTTTTCTTAATTACATTTTTTTGTTTTATTTCGCGACACTTTACATGTCAGTATTAATCAAAAAGAAAAACCTTAACTGTATGTAGATGAAGTTCACTTTCAATTATTTTACCAAGAGTTGGCTTTTTTCACTAATCATGTATGTACAAACATTTTTTTTATAGAAACTGCCGAAATAATCTTATGAAAATCTGACGTAGAAAAACATGTTGTTTGAAAGCATACTTATTTCATTAAAAATTATGCACTACACATTTAAAACAGGTTTTATTATAAAAACATTAAAAACGTTTGTAAATTAAGAACAAAACGTTTTAAAATAAAACATTAATTTTTGGTGAGTAAGAATTAGTGTTTTAAATTCTTTCAACTTTCTTGTACTAAATAATGAAATGAGAAAATATTTTTCTAAGTAATATTTGCAAAAAGAATATATCTCAATTTGAGGTTTTTTTCAAAGTATTTTTTAAAAAATTATTACTTAAGAACTGAAAATTAAACGAATAAAACATACTTTTCTAATCTAATAAAGGTAAAAGTTAAAACGTTAAATGAATTTTTTTTTTTCATTTTTAACTTTCAAACTTAAATAACTTCAAATTTTACAAACACTCCAAAAAGTGATTAAAATATGCTAACATTGTTAGAAATATCAAAAATGATATTTAGTGGAAAATTAGTTTTGATTTAAGTCACTAAGACATCTTTTACTTATTTATTTGTCGTGAAAAGTGATGTACTATGAGAAAATTGTTTACCAATAAAGTTTAGGAATTTAAACCATTGCAGTGAATCTGAAAAAAAAAATTAAACGAAAGGTTCTTATACGTAAAAAAATGCAAACATATTTTGAATGTACAATGTTTATAGATAAAAAACAACAAATCAAAATAATCCCCAGAAAAAATGTCTAAAAAATCATGTCTGCACATTTTTATGTACGAGATGCAATGTTTCTACAAAATTGGCACTATTTTATATACTTATAAAGAAGGGACAAAATAATATAATAATGATTTTCTAGTTATAATTGTATCATTCTTTCATTATTATAACAATATATTATTATTTATATGATAGAAAAATTAATCAACAATAATCAGTTCAAAATTATGTTTATTATAACTTGTAAAAAAAATAAGGATCATATTAAAACATTGTGAAAATTCTTAAAACTTTTTCCTTTATTTAACAACGTTTTTTCCCAGAATTACATATTACTAGAAAAAAAAAATTCTCTTAAAATATAATTTGTATATATGATTCAAAATTTTAAGTAGCTTTCATTACACAACTTTTAATAAGTTCTTTTAATGATACAATCAGAACTATAATTTCCAACTAATTTTCATTCAAATGTAATTTATACAATTTTTATTTTATAAATGAAATAAAGTAATTCACAGATGCACAACCATTTTTAAGCACTTGAAATGTACAAAATTTCTCATATAAAATTTGGTATGCTTTTTTAGAAAGTTCTTGGGATTTAACATGCTTGATGATGGATTTTCAAACGTAAAAACATCTGCGTTCGACAATATTTGGACACTTCGACAACTTTTGTCCACCGAGATTTGAACTCACTCGTTGCTTTTAAGTTCTCATGAGAATAATAAAATGCATAGAAATATGAAAACACGTTCTACATAATAAGATTGAAATATAATAGTAACAGTAATAGAAAAACATACTATATGTTATGTTACACTTCAAAATTACGACAGTAATGGTTGTATTAGATGTGTATACAAGTAGCAATGTTGTTTCTTTTTTGAAAATAAAATACAAAAGTAATAAGATATGATTTCAAAACACATTTTATAAGAGCATTAGTATTATTGAACTTAATTATTCTTTTATTGAATTTAAAATCTGTATTAATCTTAAATTACACACAAAATTCAGGTTAAAATATATTAAAATTATTTAAAATCAAAATCACTCTCAAAAAATATTGTCTAAATGATAAAACTTCGTATATGATTCTTTTTTCCATTGCTAACTTAATGATTCGAAATAAACAAAATGTTGTTATTAAAATATTAGTAAACTTTTAGTGTGCCAATTTTTATAATCCTATCATTAAATCATTTTATTGTAAGATAGTATATTTTTTTTGTATTAAATTTAATTTTCTCTTCTACGTTTTATAAAAATATGCAAACATGAATTTTCTTAAATAAAAGTGTTTTTCGATAGTAATACTGATTATTTAAAAAATCATGACACACCTGTTAACTTTTTTTATAAAAAGCAGATATTCCACTGATAAAATCAAGTCATGAAAAGTATTAATTAAAAGTAACGCAACTTTCTTTAATTAGTTAATAGTTAAAAAGTAAAAAGTAAATAAGTAAAAAAACACGCTCTGAATCGAATTATGAATTCTGTTTTTATGTAAGATCAATATTTTAAATAAAAAATAGATGGGTTTTTAGGCTATTTATCTGAAAATGCTTAATATATTCTTCATCCTTAAATATCCTATTAATTATAGTATCCTATAAATTATATTTAATATAACTCAATAAAAAAAATAAATAAATAAAAAAGAATAAAAAAATCTTCACAGTGTTTTAACTTACAAACTACACTCTTTGAATCTTTAAAAATAATTTTTCAATTTAAAATTATTTTATGACAAAACTTAAAAGATAATTTTGCCAATTTCCAGAGTGTGTAACAAAAGAAAATATTTATGAATAAATATTTTAAATTTTAGTTCCATTGGAAAACCTTATCTAAATGAATAAACTGTGCGAATTTAGTTTTTGATATCTCTATTCACCATGCTCGTGTTCGACAATTTTCAAACCTTATCTAGAACCCATATTAAAAAAATTGTCTACAAAAAACTTAAAATCTATCAGTTTATTCATTGAAAACATATACAATTTAAATTTTTTAATACTAATCGGAAAATGTATAAAAAATTTAATTTAGAAGTTTTTTATTTTCAATAATGAAAATCAAAATACAAATTAATCTGTTAATCACTTCAGTTTTACTATGAACAACTAAATTATATTGATTTTATTTGTAATTTGTAAATACTATTTAATCTTATCATATGTTTATGTTTATATGGTTTAACAAAATGTTAAGTGTCTATATCAAACATTTTTACAAGCTATTTTAAAATATAACTGACTGTTTTTCTAAAGATAAATAATAAACTGATTGTACATTTTTTATAATATAAAAGTCAATTAATTGACACAAAAATCATTTAATTTGAACAAGTTCTAATTTTAATACAAATTTGCCTGCTTTAACTTTTATATTTTATCATATAAACTAATCAAAATTATTGAAAGTTTTACTTTTATTAAATAGATAAATAAAAACCTGAGAAATTTTGATCATTTACAAGAATTCTGATCAATCAACTCAAACTAATTAGTAGTGAATTTTTAGAACTTATATAAGTTTGAAGAAAGCACAAAAAA
This sequence comes from Idris sp. 1 HC-2018, assembly GCA_022817325.1. NCBI lineage: Eukaryota > Metazoa > Arthropoda > Insecta > Hymenoptera > Scelionidae > Idris > Idris sp. 1 HC-2018. Next base: position 4,286 of record JABFPM010005958.1, read on the forward strand.
GGCTGAAATGTTAGATTTGAATTATATTCTTTTTATTTTAAATAATACAAACAATTTAAATTGGTTTAATACAAAAATCTGTTAACAATTGGGATAAATTTTAATACGAATATTCACTGAATTTTGATATTTTAAATTATAATATAATTGTGATCACCAACATTAAATGAAAAATGTTGAAAGTCATGAATTTTCATAAATTTGATAACATAAATATTACAATGTTAACGAATAAATTTTCGTTTTGTTAAAATCTTGAAATCTTGTTTTTAATGTTAATTAACTCTAACGAAGTATATAATTTTAACGATTTTAAAGTTTACAAATCATATTTTATGCAAAAAAATATTTGCCAACAAATTATATTAAATTTGATTTAATACTTCAAATCAATGCAATGTTGTATTAATTTTACTTTTCTTTCATACGGTATACTGTATGCGACGGAACACATGCAACACTATCCGACGGCAACTGAACTTTTTATTCGGCCTATGATTTATCAATACACTTTCCTATTAGCAAATCAAAAATCGTTACATCATTCATACCACACAAAATAAAAAAATATTTTTTTATTATAACCTTAAAATTCCAAATAACATTTATTAACAGCTACTTAATTTATCTTGAATGAAATCAAATTATTACACGAATAAATTAAAACAATTTTTTTTCAGTACAAACAATTCTAACTTTAATCAGAAAAAATGCTAAAAATGTTAAATTTAGGTGACTTATCAAATTAAACTATCAAATTATTTTTGCAATCAATTAAAATTTTAATCTAGATTTAAATAGCAGAACACGTGTTATTTTTTACTTCTTTTTCGATTAATTAAATCTGCAAATGTAATTATCAACTTTCCTGAATAATTATTATTAACGTTCTCGAAAAATAAGACTAAATTATATCGTAATTTCCGATGGCTTAATTATACATTTTAACGTTAACGAAGTGACGTGAGTTGCGACTAAATCAAATGCTTCCATTCAAAATTCACGCGCAAACATTCGCAATTGAATTTTTTTAGCATTTACTTAATATTCCAATTTTGCACGCATGCTAGTTCGAAATTTCATTTCCACTGCTACAGACACTTCAGAAATCTAATATTGAGATAGTTAGATGCTTACTGCAAATGAAATTTGAAGTTTACGGTTGTGCGGCTCGTTTCTCGCAGACCGAGTTCTAACGAAGTGAAGCTGCATCTTATCGTACCTACCTTAATTTTGTCGAATATTCAACGTATACACTCAAGTGCACGTTCACCTTCTCTCGCGATATAACGAGGCGCAATTGACAGGACACAATCATTACAAATTCTGAAAAAAACGATGTGAAAAGCAACACTCCCGTCGAATTTTTGTTGTACTTTCGTAATTAATTTTGATGTTCAGCTTTTCAACTGCACTCTAATTATTTGAGATTGTAAAGAAAATATGTGAATTACGTACATTTTCTTGAATGTTTTTATATTTTCAAATTAAATTCATGAATACTTCCTTCTGAGACATTAATTTAAAATTTAACAAGTTAATTATAGAATTATATTATGACTATTTTAATTGAAATCAAATTAATATTTTCAATTTCTTATTTTATTCAATTTAAGTTTGTAATTGAATAAAATATTATACTTGTTTTTTTTATAATCAATTTTGTAAATAAATCAAACTTTCTTTGAGTTATTTTTTTAATAATACTAAGAATTTTTTGTTTAATAATAAGTAATGAAATAATTTCTCGCAAATGATTGTTGAAAATTGAATCATTATATCAATTATTTTAAAAATACTTATGAAGACATTTTAAAATACAGAGAAATGATACTTATGTACCCGCTTTTTGCAGCACTTATACTGCTCCCCCTTCTCATCTTAAACTTCCACTATGCATAATTAAAAAATGTTTCACTTAGCGGTATTGTTCGGAGTTAAAATATTTTCTAAAAATGTTTATACGTGCATATTTACAATTTAAAATAATGGCAAACAGAACATTAACATAATCTTAAAATTCAAATCTTGAATAAATAACAAAATTAAGTATTTTCTTAATCAAATTAAATACAATTTAAGAAAACAAATTAACAACATTAATTCAGTGAAAAATACACATTTTAATTTCAATGTTTTTTACTTCTTTCTTAATTATAAAATGAAGATATCACACCAGAAGTGTACAAGGATAAATAAAAATTGTTATTTTTAAAAATTGGGTATAAGCCCATTTCATTCATTGCTTTATATATATTATCAAATTTTACCGATCTCAAAAAGAGTCCTAAATGTTCATTTGGTATTTTAGGTCAATTGCACACTCAAACCACAATGGTATTTCAAATATAAACATTTCAATAACGCGATCAAATAAAATTATAATTTATAAGAAAATTCCTATTTCTAGCACTTCGGTTAGGTAGAAAAATAATCGGTTAGAAAAATCCCACGAACGTGAACTCTTAATGTCCAAGCCAATTTCGGGACATAATCGGATCTTGAAATTCAAGCTTAGCGGTTGACAGGCAACAAAACCCGCTTGGTTTTGTCAAGATGCCTTTTCACATCCCACTCTTGCATCTTTTAAATCTATTCAAAGGTTGCAGTTTCGTTTGTACGAGATACTTTGAAATGCGAATAGTTTCTTTACTATACTCTTTATGTGTCGTCATATCGTTTCGACGGTCGATTTAAGTAAAACGTTATGCTTTTTTTCTCCTTTTTTCATCGTCCAGTCGTTCAAGTGGCCAACCCTTATTTATTTAACACATTTCACAGCTTTGTCACCATGAAAATAGAAATACGTGCAAACACGAGTCTCTCGGCCTTTTGATATCAATCAAAATACAAAAAACTGAAATTAGAAGCCACAATTTGAGCCACGTTTCATGTAATACAGTGCTACGTCTCAATTTTTTGCTTGTTTGTTATTCCCGTCACTTTTCAAATTATTTTTCAAAACATAATATCAAATTATTTGTAACACGGTTCGACATAATTTCCTTTCAAAAGCAAAATGTATATTTGATACAGAAAAAGAACAAAAAAATTAAAATAAAAGTTTCTTATTCCTACAATATTAATTTGAAAATGTTTAATGGAAAGTGACATTTCTTTTTTTCATAACAAATTGCGATATACATTTTTCTCGAGCAATTTTAACATTTGCAATAAATAACAATTGTTTTGTATCATCCTCATTAGTAAATGATGAGCAAAAATGAATTGTGAAATTCGAATGCCGGGTGCCCACATCCACTTTTCTTAGGTAATATGCAAAATCACTTTTATTTAGCGTTGCTGTTTTGTTCTTAAAAATAGTGTAAAGCCACGTCACTGTCTGTTGTGATGTTTTCGCAGTTCACAGAATAGACAAGATAAGGACCTCAACATTTATTTAAACACGTTCAACAATACACTCGTAGAATATTTTCCGTGAAAAAAATCACCAAGTGCGCTTATGCGCGTAATTACTATACTGTACTTGGCAACCCAAGGTGTATACAATGGGTGTATTTGCATCGTTAAACGTTGAAAATGGCCACTATTGTACCTATTCTTGACATTTTGTTTTATTCACGGTAACCAACGTTAAAACACGCAAACCCCTTTTGCAAACTAGATCATTTTCATAAATAATATACACATTTTAATGTTATTTTAAATTTCTTTTTTTTCATCTTGTTAAATCAACTCATGTTTTTTCTTACCATACTAATGAAACAATGTATGTCTTTTAAGTTTCTAAAATCTCAGTTTTAAGTTAATAAATGGGACATGTATAAAAGATTACATCATGTCTGTACCATAGAAAATTATAGGAGACCTTTGCTCATGAATTATAAAATTGATTTGATAAAATCAAAAAGTGTTATCTCAAATTGGATAAAGCAGCCTACAAATTTGCTTTTCACGGAAGACAAAAAGCGGAGTAATTTTCCGCTGTTTTTGAAAATAATTAAGACCTGCTACCCTTAGATTGCCAACAAACAATGCCACAGCTCGACTGCTAAACCCCAAAAACGAGCCCTGCCCTCCCACCCCCCTAATCGACTTGATTCTGCATAACATTCCAATTGTCCGACCCGCGAAAAACCCGACAGCCTCTCGCCTCTGTTTATCTCAATGATAAATAAACTCCCCGCGTGTTATCATGCACCTTTGCACTCCTTTGCTATCCCGCTCGTGCGTTCGCCTCGGTGGCTCGACGTTCGACTTGGCTGTCGCAAAAAGTCAGCAAAAATGACGCTGTGTGAATGCACCGCTGTGGGTTTGTGCGTTTGTGCATGAGCTGGGCTATTCTCGTGCGTCTAGGTTGGCGCTCGTTCGATTCTCAGTGTCTGGCAATAATTAGAGGCCGAGACCCGGGTGTTGCTACGGCAACCGCCAATCAGAACCCAAAGAAAAATTCTCTTTTTACATCTTACTCGCGCTTTTTCTCTGTTTATCGCGACTTCTTTCTGTCCTTGTTTGCTGCGCGGTTTGGAGCCTTCTTCTGTCTCGGTCTTCGAGAGTCACCCCACTCCGAGTCCCTTACATCAACCCTCTGCTCTTCTTTGCTGCACGCTCCAGTCACAATGCAGATAATGTATGCAACGACACGTCGAATGATTATCTGAATGCATGTGTGAGGTGGATGCACGTACACATGGACAAATGTGCACGCACACATGGGCCAATAAACACGAACCCATACACACGATATCAATGTGTTTGCTAAAATTAATACATAATTATAAATAAGATGTATTGACAACAATGATGAAGCAGCGGTTGCCATGTAATTTGCACGAGCCTTTTCTTGGATACAATTTTTGTAGTATGATAAGAAGATGGAGATCATTTTTGAAATAAAGGATAAGAAGATCAATTTGAAGGGAAATATAATATAATCTTTCAGGCTAATTTCACTGAGTGTTTGCAATCAAAATTCCGAATAAAAGAAGTTAAATTCGAAGAGAAATTTTTGTACTAATAAAGAAAATCTTGATGCATGATTAACAGCAAAGCTAACTGAAACTAGTTAATTGTGAAACGACTATATTGAACAACGAAGACGAGTGCATCCTTAAAAAGTTCGCCGAAGCAAAATATCACGTAATAAACGAACTCTTTTTGTTAAGTGATTATGATATATATTTATTATTGCTATTCAGTAGATGAAAATAAGATGAAAGAGTGTGGTGGGTATTTGCATATGTTATTCAATACAGTGCACTCGTTGAATAAGGGCTAGAGATTTTTTGTACAATAACAGGGTCGTTTTGTCTCGATAATATCTCTTTGATGTTTCTACTACTGTAAATTAAAATTTCATCATTTTAATGAATGCAAGAACAAGAGTTGCATCTTATGTCGATTTTGATTGTTGATGCTGAAAAATGCAATCGCAAAAGTACTCGACATTGCTATAAATATCTAACTGCACTCTTGTAAAGAAGATAAATTAAAAAAAAATGTTGCTTCTTTTTTTGTCTTCTGTAATATCAAACATCATCCCACAAGAAATTCTTTCCTACAAGATTTGAAAACTTTTTTCCCTCCTGAAGGCTTGCATTTTATTTGATACAACCAATTACGTGGTATTGTTTAAAATTCGGAACAGATCGATCATAGGTACAAAACTTTTGAAATCCCACGTCACAGCAAACGAAAACAAAATCAAACATCGATTCAGAATCATCAAGATCTTTGTACCACACACGTTCAAGTTATACCGATTTCCTTTCGCTTGTTTTCGATTACACCTAATGTCGACAGGAATATACACTCATTCTTAATACCCCTTTTACAAGAAAAAATTGAAATGTTGGTGTCATTGAGCTGGTTCTCCGGTATAAATGCTTTTTATTTTGGTCTGATTTGACAGCGTCTCATTGTCTTCGTCTAAGGCTTTACGTGAAGGCCTGTTTTAAATTAACTGCAGACGATACCTAGCAGGATATGTAATGTTGATGCCGTAGCAAGGGATGACGGATATTCAAATGGATCAGTTTGAAAGCATTTTGGAATCTTCGTGCGACTATCCGCTATCCGGAAGTTCGTCAATAGACTTGTGTCATGATACTACGAATTTCATTCATGGTTTATATAGTTTCTAAGATTTCAACTTGATAACGAGAAAAAATATATCTACCTTAGCTTAAATTTACTCTTCTACATTTTCCTACGAGATTTCATAATTTTTCATAGCAAATATATCTATAATTAATTATTATAAAACATTTTTATTAAAACAAAAAATATACTTTTGTCTACTTTCGCAAAAATTATTGCATAATTTTTCTTTGTTGTTTTTATTTTTACATAGTTATTTGCAGCAGATTAATATGATTATTTATTTTACTGTTAAATTTGCGTGAAATAATGAAATTTAAATATCAATGATAT
>JABFPM010005959.1:0-10675 GCA_022817325.1 Idris sp. 1 HC-2018
AAACGCAGAATCAAAAAACGGTTTTTACAGCATGAAAGAAGACACTTTTAAGTATCAAAATATGATGTAAAATTTTTTTTTAAATTTTTAAAAAAAATCGTCATTTTTTGGTTGCGTGTCCCCTTAAAGCCTAATTCTTAATATGATGAGTATGAATTGCATAACAATCAGCAAGCTAAAAAGCATATATACAATTAAATCATCACAATAATGAATATTCAAAAATGCCTTAATAAATTTCAATCAAATAAAAGTGAATTATTTCTGTTGGATCAATAATAATTATTATTATTATTAGCATGAATAAAATCGAACAATGTACATTTGAACTGCAAATAAAACGTTATAAATATTGAGATTAAAAAGAGTTTTAATGTATATATTTGATTAAAAAAGGCAATTCTGATACTTTTTCTTTGCAATTTATCTCAACCTGTTTCAGTTCAAAATTTCAAGTCCATAAAAGATTGTGCTTTGTTCGATACAAGAAAAGAAATAAGGATGGTTGTAAATTTAAAAATGCGCCTTAAGTTTTATACCGGTTATTTGTAAAGTTATTTTCAGAGTAGAAACAAGACACTTGTTTTTCTTACCTTAGACTTAAGTAGAACAAGATTTATTCTTGTACATTTTATAAAAAGCAAATGAAGTTTAAGTTGACTTAAAGTCGAGAAAATTAGCTGGCTGGAAATTCTTCAACTTAAACAAGATAAAAAGTTCAATTGTTCAAGAAGTGACCAAAAAAGATAAAAATCTGTGATAACAATATATTTTAATTAAACTGGGATGAAATTTAAGCACGTTGAGTGATCTTTTGAGAAATATACTTTTTTTCTTACACTCTGCATAATACATACAGAGTAAAGAATATTCTTAAATTGTACTTACAATTGATTTTATGTAAAATATATCGCCATAAAAGACCCTGAATACGCAGTTGGAAAAGATTTATCTGGACTTTGATCTCAGCAAAGAGAACAATGTTATTCGAGTGCATGACTGGTCAAAATCTGATCGGACAATGCGGAAAGTCGGGCACGGCGTGCACCTGCCGAAGTCGTGAATAACAAAAGAGGACTGGAACGTAGGCTTGAGCGAAAAACATGCGGGCATCGTCAATCGATAGCAGCACAGAGGAGGATGATCGGTCGCGGAACTCTCCTTCGCAGGCGTGGAATATAAATTTCGCGCTTAATATTCTCTCCGTCTAGGTTTGCACCGCCTGCGTTTATATATTAAGTACGATAAATCAACATAAAAGCCGTGCACGGGGCACGCTACACTCGATCGAGGGTTCGGCACGAGTAAACCACACTGCCGGTCTTGTCTCACATAAATGTGATTTATAACGACGAGTAGATGTCTGCATTAGCGTTTCATCACAACCAAACTTGCTCCATTAGTTTATATCAGTCAGCAATTTATCTTAAGAACAACATCCTACAAAAAGAGACAATTTCGCCATATATGTTCTATTCTGCATACACAAACGATGCAAAATGTTTTGTAAACAAACCCATGGCATGGTTAAGATCACATCTTAATTTTCGTCTAAATGAAATTATGTTAAAGGTATGTCAGGTGAACAATAAGATCCTGACTCCTGAAAGAGAATGGAACACTTTTGAAGAAAGAAACAAACTCAAAATAAAGGGTCTCACTGAAAGAAGATATTTTGTGATGAAGAGGCAGGTGATAAGAAAAAGCGATAGCAAAGCCGTGACGTTTTCTGTATGTGTTTACAGTCGATTTTCTAGCGGTGAGCTTGGCCGGTCCACATCCATATCAATTTATCAAAGCTTTCATGAATTCGCATGAAGTTCATGGTAGCAAAATCGACAGTGCAAAGCGTTCGCTCTCGGGAGACTCTAGCGCAAAACCTCGATTCCACAAGTCACTGGGATTCGATAAGCCTTAGTTAAAAGGTACCGGAGATGGAATCCTGCTTCACGTCCAGGGATTCTACTTTTTTCAGCTAGTCTATCTTTTTGGACCGATATCAAAGACCATTATCTTCTTATTCATAGCATAAATGTAGGCAAATTTCTTAACGTCGTTTCGATCTAGCTGAAACGATTTCCATCACAATACTATATACCTATTAAATTACCTTGAAATCTTCTTTTAACTTTAGACTTGACTGAATAACTTTATTCAGAAGTGAATACTTACAATGTACAAGAATAAAGACTTTAGGTTAATTTTAAACGTTGATTTATTTCGACAGTATTTTCTGTCATTTTCAACTTGAAGGCAATTTATTTACATCAGAAAATCACAACTTTACGGAAAGAATACTTCGGTAATAACTAAATGTTGACATTATTATTACATTATGTAGACTGGCATGAATAAACAATACACTTTTGTATAAAAATTAATACAATTATTCTATAATCGAAAGGTAAATATTGTTAAATTTGGTTATATCTCTCTGTAAGTTAATACCATTTTCGTTACTTGAAGTTTTTCTTTTATTTGTATTACTTTCATGTTTTAATATTTTAATATTTTTATATTCCAACCTATAAATAAATTATTGTTAAATTTCATCATTTCAAATGATAAAATATCATCTAATGAGAACAAATCTAATGAGAATAAAAGCAATGTTGATAATAAAATATTTAATAATTAAAATTTGTTATCGCTGGATATCAATTTACTAACAAGATAACGAAGTAGTTTAAGTAGTGCTTTACACTGGTTCAACTGGCAAAGATCACCGAGCAGAAATCTGTTTCACAATTCAGCCAGACACAAGTGAAAGGAGCACTTGAACTTAGGAGAGCCTTAGTGTTCCGAGTGTTCCGAGTGCAGTCCTGTACTAGGAATAGCTTTGCAAATAACTCGACACCTCGAACAGGCGTACTTTTTTCTGTATCATTTAACTTTACGAAAAACTGTCGACCACCTTCGTCTTCTAACTTTCATTTGATGCTTTTTTATTCAGTATAATGTAGCCTACTTTATTATTTTATGACTCTTTGTCTTGAAAGGCTTGTTGTTGCAATCTCCGGATGCAATCTCTCAGCAAAAACGGAATGACCGAATGGACAGTGAAAATCCAAGTCTTGATTGAAAAGGCTTCGCAAATATATAGCTCATTACCGTAAATTTAGCATGCTAAACATTTCAAATGGCCGCAGCTATCCAATTTCCTATAGCGTTTCAGCCAACCTTTTATTGACTGGCATTCTCGATTACAGTGATTTCTAACGAGCCGCGTAAAACATTTTTCATCCTGCATTTTATCAACTCCAATTTTAGAGCTGCTTTCATCATGTTGCAGAAAAAAAGGTCTTATCTTTCTGTGTCATCGGTTCTATCCTCTTTCAAAATTCAAAGAGTTGAGCGCGCTGACTGGCTTTGGTTTTCACATTTCTGGCACGCGATACCTCACAACGTCACGTAAATCCAGCGCGTGAATAATGCCGTCGTACACATACTGTAATGTCTTATATCCACAATCTGTGGCTGCATGTTTGTTCAACTATGAGACAAACTCGGTTCAACGGACTTGAGAGAGGACGTACGCAAGATAGACTGCAAGTTTCGGCAGTAAGTAACGAGCCGGAAGACATCGATGGAACCCGAGGTTACATTGCTACTCTAGTTTAAATAACTATCCGAAACTTAAATCAAACTGACCCTAGCACTTTTAACAGCCGTCACTTCTACAAAGGATCTCTAAACATGGAATAGAGTAATGCTATTCATTTTAACATTCAATATTTTTTGAACATAATTTGCATCTTCTTTTGCAAATATAATAAATCTAGAATATGAAAATAACATTATACGTAAGAGCAAAGTTTAGTTTAAACTCATTTAACTTCTTTAGAATTAAATTAATATATCCTAGACATGGTTGTTTTCAAAATGTTTGCAAGTTATCGTAATACTGGCATATTACATACTGATGTGTCATATCAATGTTGCTGTATTAGTCAATAAAATAATATATGTGTATGCTGACAAACACGTATCTTTATCTTAATGTGTAGATATATATATATATATATATATATATAAATGTAATATCATCCAGATACATTAGATTGCTCTTCGAAAAGCAGCTTCTGTCGTAATTTGTTATGAACAAAATCTATGTGATACTTTTTTTTGTGAATTCGCCTGAAGTAGTTTTGCTGTTATAAAAGTTCAGATAGTCATTGTTTGTTAAATAATGCATTGGTTTCACTTTTATTTTTTTCTAAAGTTACAGCAGTAACAACACTGAATAAAGAACAACAAAGAAAGAAAACAATTCATTTGAGCCTAATTTTGAATAATAAATATCCTATTCTTACACAGCAGTTGAAACAAAATTTTCAAGTCGTTAAAACTTGTCTTCTTACTGATAAATTATAAACTGACACATAATTAAAAAAAAAAAAAAAAAAAAAAAAAATGTAATTATATTATAGTGACAAAATTCTTAATGGCGGTAAAAATTCATTAAAACTACAGAGAAAAGAATATAAACAGAGTTCTGTTGAATGTTTACGACATTACAGAAAATAATAGCTTTCGGCAATCCATCACGTTTCACCTACAAGACGTTTTGTTCTAATTTTGTCTCTTTGATTCAACTGAATGTGGACAAATTTAAAAGTAGTTTATTAAGGAACATTGCTCGGATGTCTACTTTTTTGCAGTAGCAATTTTTTGTTCCAGTAGCAATTGACTTTGTCTTTTTTGCTATCGGTGGAAAAAAGGATATAAAGAAAATGGCGCTAAATGGTATTTCAATCCCTAAACCGTTTAAGCTGGAGCAGAGTTGGAGACGATTGATAACGACATTTATAGCACTTTCAAATGAAGAGCATCATTATGCGCTTTCGCAGAGCTTGCTCGTATTTTGCTCGGTTTTCCGATTTTCTCCGCCGTTTCATTTCCTTTTACATTTGCTTGTTCTATTTTCTTAACACCGTTTTGATTAAGATAATGCATTATCGGAATAAACGTTAGACTAAATGGCAAGACAAAATTAATGTTCTTGTTATTGCTTTGAAATTCATTAGATTTCACATCACTTGTAAGATGCTTGCTGGTTTTCTCAAACACTGCAGCTGAACAAATTTTTCAACTGCTCTTCAGTTTGAGCAGCGTTTGTATGTTTAAAAGATTCAATTACTTTTTAACATTGAGAGACTGCGAGTAACGCGATATCTGCAATGGAAACTACATAAGTGTGTTAAATCGTTGACTCCGAATAATTTTCCGGTTGTCATTCAATCGTGGTTTTATCGAAATCAGAGAATCTTGCAACCGAGTCGATACATCAACGTGCAATTGAATGCAAAGTCTCTGTCGGTGAACGTGAATATAAACAAAAGCAGCTTCCCTTATTTTCAGTTGCTCATGTCAAATACTTGTCTCTAACTATGTTGAATATAGAATTTCTTCATATCATTCGCATTAATGTGCTGAATGTATGTACGCTGTCTTTTCAACTCCACTTTTTTTTTCTTCTTTCTTTTTTTTTTATCTTGAATACAAAAAGTAAGACAAAAAAATTGCTCAAGTCTAATGCAATATAAATATATCAATTTTCATTGCGCTTGAAAAAAGCGTGCATGAACAACATTTTCATGAAACATTCATCTCAAAACAACGTTAAATCACTAAACTGGAAAATTAGTCCAAAAAACGAGCTCGATACAAATTTAACCCAGTTATACAATCTATTAGGAGGCAACTGATTACACTGTTTTTTTATCTACCTAGTTTATTTACAAGTTTTCTCGGTGTAAGAAACAATAATGTACACAGTTGAAGCTCATAATGATGCCAATGACAACACGAAAAGCTGCAAAATATGTTAATTTTAATGAGAAAAAAAAGGGCGCTAAAAGATATATCTCATCGGCAATCATGTGTTAATATGCATAAGGCAATAAATAATGAAGCCAATGTCAAGACGGCGCGCGAACGCGGACAATATATTCGATACTTTTTATCACGAGTGTCAGCGGCCTTTTTGCCGATTCATAGAGGTCTCGTAACTTTCTTCTTCTTCTTTTTTCTTTTCGACGACGCATCTGCGCAAAGAAAGTTGCACCGAGGACGATAAGGAAGAAAATGTACGAGCTACGATAGCGGCCATTGAGCAAAGCGAAAACTAGCTGGAATGCACTGGAATGCGAGTGGGCGCGAGCATAGATAGAAGAAAATAAGCCGGCCAACAAGAAAAAGAGAAATCCCAAGTAGAAAGGGCAGACGGCGCTTTGGACAGAGGCATTGCTCTGAGGTTAAACGGCTGAACTCACGGGGGAATCCACCAGGTCAAATGCCTAAATTGCTGCGTCACAATTCGCTTTTATATCAATGAGCCACATAAACTACACTCTTATATTATCGCAAAACCATCCTCAGTTTTTTTTCTTCTTTTTCTGAACATTTTTGTGTTTGCATCTCTCAACATTTACATGCTGTGCGAACAAATAAATGCTCACACTGCAAAGCAAAAACAAAAATAAACACCACGTTGTATCATTGTATAATGTTTAACAAAAAATAGTTTTTTTTTTTTCTATTTCTGGTGGAAAAGAAAGAAAAAAACTCATAAAACTAATAAAATTAATACGCATCTATTCCCACCCCCTAGCACCTCGATTCACTCCTATTTCGGATTAATTTTTTACCGACAATTTTTTTAAATTGTCTGTGCTTTTGTGTGAATACATTTTCTCTTATGACTCTTATAATATATACAAGTTTAAAATTTGAATTAAATTTGACCTGAAATCTAATTTTTCTACTTCCATTATCATTATTTATGTTTATATTTACAGACCTTATAAAGCCTGGTTTTTCAGCTATTCAATACATAATAAATAACTTTATAATTTATAACCCTTGAAATATTCAATTCAATGAAACATAAAATCATCTGAAATAACAAATATTATACTTGCAAATAAAGCACCCTGTAATAATAATATATTTAAAATATATCGAGCGATGCAATTAAGTTGCAATATAATCAAATAAATTTGCAGCAGATAATGCTTACACCAGCCCTTGTTCGATTAATAATTTTGACGGTCTAATAAAGTGCATATTACGACGCTCATATGTAAGTATAAAATCCACAAACTACTTATATAACTTCATCTACATTTTCATAATTAACTTGAAAATGTTAACAGGCCAATAACTTATTTAAACTCTGTTTATTCTGAACAACTGAACACATTTTATTGAAATTAATTGTAATCAATAATTAATATATATTAGCATATTTTGCATCAAATTATAACTCATTTTATTCTGCACAAAAGCTGTACAAAATTATAACTGTTACTTTCATATGATTGCTTGTTATAAATTATTAAGCGACACGTGTAAACTAAAAGGTTTCTCTCTCTCTCTCTCTCTCTCTTTCTCTGTTTTTTTGTTTTGTTTCATTTTGTAACAATTATTACAACAAAATCAAGCGAGCCAGAAGCGTTCAGACAAAAAATTCAAATAATAATAATTTGAAATGCATAAACTAGCCATTGCCCCAAAGGCGTCTCATTTTACACGCAAGTTTAATAAAACACTCTCAAAGTTGCGAGATGAACTAACGGTATATTTACGCTTGCAATAATAAAATCAAAAATCCTCATCGAAATTATATACTTTTTTGCTTTTGAATAAAAATTGTATTACAATAACGAGCTAAGAGAAAGTTACAAAATTATTTATTGCACCGTTATAATTTATCATTGTTTTGAAATTCACGAGCTACATTTGGACAAATTTTGTTGTTATTGCTGTATCTGCGAATGGTTCACGTCACGTTTGTTAGAACGTAGGTCAGTTCGTGCGTTTAATTTTCGTAAAAACAAAAAAAAAACAAACAAACAAACAAACAAACAAAAACAACAAAAAACTGTGGTAACTGAAACTTTGCAGAACTGACCTAAAGAAAGAGAGCCAAATGGCCGCAAGTCTCAACTCATCTTACACTCTGCGAAAATATTGCAGAAAAATCTTTGCTGTCAGACTGCTGACGACATGATAGATTCTGTTAGAAAGTTACACGCATCCTAAGGCGAGCTGTGTATCTTTTACATGTTAACAATAAAATACTCTCTTGAGTGCAATTCAAAAATGTTAGCAATATTTTTGTATATTTCATTTTCTTTTACAAAAATTTGAGATATAAAAGTCACAAAATTGGCAGTCATAAATTGAATTAGTTATACTATTATAATGCATATCAATTATTTAAACACAGATCTATTTATTGTTTGATTAAAAAACACTGGAATTTGCGTAAAAACTGGGAAACTTTTTATCATTTTATATATACGAAGCTTAATATTTATGATTGCTAAAAATGAAGGTTTATTTCAATGCCCTGAACTTCTCCGGCCTCGACTATCAGAAATCAATTTTCCTTTTGACTCGATGTGTCGACACAACCACTCGACAAATCATAATACGCTATAGCAAAAATAAATCTTGATCATTTATATTTACGCTTTCAGTAGCATTTGTTGTATACTTTGGCACGAAGCTGATGCTTCGCTAGTCTGCATACGCGACAAGACTTTCCTATTTTGCTATATATCTCCCTCTGGCTTTTCATATTCTACCACCACCTGATGTGACAAGCAACGCAGACTACAAATCTTTTCACTTACTCAATCACGCAGGGTGTTGCGCTCAAAATCGAGCAAAATAAACTTCCCTTTCTAAATGAAAATTATTCTTTTTTCTAAAGTATAAAGTGTTCTCTGATCACATTTCACTCCAATTTTTCTTGTTATTAATGCCTATAAAGAAAGAACAATTCTTCAGCAAATCGGAATACACACAATAAATCTTTGTTGAATATGTTTATAATTGCTCGGAAATCATTATCGCGGATTTTTACGTGCGGTAGTTAAGCCACGTTCACTGCAGTTTCAACATTTTTAATCAAGCATTCTGTTAACCAGTGTTTTCTCGCAAACGTCACTGGATTTGTATTTTTTTCGGCCTCCTTCTTCTACTTCATTGTAACTGAAAATAGCAAGCTTGCGACACGGACCAAGTACGCTCCCTGTCACGTTTGAGCGGTTAATTGTGCACGAATCAAATACTCGCACGATCAGACAAAAAAAACAGAAACCATTTCCGTTATCTGTGATCGCAATGCAGACCTATTGGTTGTAAATTGATTTCTTGTTGAAAAACAATTATCACCTAGAGTTATTTCAGTATGAATAATATAATTATTTTACTACGCATGCGTATAATGCAATAGATGGTTAACATTTTAGATAACTTTTTGGTTTTGTTTTTTAAAAAACTTTTGTTCACTTTTTGAGATACTTGTTTTTGCTGTGATAGTTGCATTTTCACTAGAGTTGTATCCCTCCCCTATTTGAAAGAATTTATTAAATCGGTAACTTGTCGCCAATAACAAGGTCCATTGAATTGTTCAAAATGTCGAGGGAATCCAATTTTAAGGGGAAAAAAAAAACAAAAAAAGAGCGGACCGACGTGCGAGTTATCTTCACAAATCAACTGGGTGACGTGGTTACGTTCATCCATCTCTTCACACCCACGCAGACTCATAAAGGAAGCTTCGCTATTCATATCAGATTTGAGTGCTCTCGTAGAAACTCGCATGTTTGAAGAACTGCCTTCAGAGAGCAGAGAATAATTTTAGCGAACCCTTTTTCTCGTAATTGCTTTGGTTATCGATTACTGAGGGCCTTTTATCGAAAATAAGCACAGTCCCTTATGTTTTAAATAAATGTAAACATAACTTTGTTATTATTCTTGCAATTTCACATCTTTTTAAGAAGAAAAGATATAATCAGTAGAAAATAAAGTAGTACAAACTCGCAAGAGGAAAAATAAATATTCCAGTTATAATCGTGGAATGACAAACTGTCTTTAATTTAACGAACAAGTTTAAATTAGTGTTATCTCCCGATAGTGGTATACCAATCAATCTATTACACGAAATCGTGGTAATGGGAATACCTCGCTGGTACTTACAGTTTATTGCGCAAGTTAACCGCGACATCTGCCTAGACTAGTGAATGGTGATCAAGCTCAGTTAGACGTTTTCGAAAATTTTGCTTACTCAACTCGGCCAAACTCAGGCTTTGATTGATTAAAAGTTTTCCAAAATGTTCGTCTTTGAAACTCATCTATTTGTAAAACACAAATGAAAGGAGAAAAAAAAACACACACACACACACACACACATTAATCAACATATAATTAAGAAAATAAACGTCTTTTTATTGTAGTGTGCTGTGCATTATAATTTCCACATAGTTTATGATATTCAACTTCTTAATCATCCGTCGAGTTATGCGTAAATAATCCGTCACTGAGTGATTAAATCACGAAAATGATTACAGCTATGTCCAAGTTGGTGCAAATTTTGCTAAGCCGATGTACTCAAGATCTCATTATTGATATACAGTATTTTGGCTCAAGAGGTATTAAGCATACAATTAGTCTGTCAGTGACTTATCGCACATTATATATAATAACATTGATACGCAGACTCTCGCATAATTAATACCACGAAAAAAGAAGCCTGATCCTTATGCGGCACACGTATGCAGAGTTACGCATGCCCATTACCGTAACTTTTGCGAAACTAGTTATTACCGCATTCGCACGCTAAATGCACTTTTTAAATTTATACTGACGAATTTCCACGACACGA
>JABFPM010005960.1:0-10674 GCA_022817325.1 Idris sp. 1 HC-2018
TAAAGAGAAGTCGTTAAAAAGTGTAACATAAGATTTTTCACTAAGAAAGTTAACTTTAACCATCTCGATACTTATAAATAGTAATTTAAGAATTGTGAAACACATTCAAATGATACAGAAAAATAATATTTTGAACGAAAAAGTGATAACTATTATCAATGTATAGATAAATAATTTTTGAAAAACGCTTATATTTATAATTATTATATTGAAAACACATTTTTGAGTATATAATATGTTTAAAGTATTGTATAAATGAATCAGATTTGATTTATATTTTTTTATTAATCGATTTCTCATGCTTTGTAAATTATTTTCTATTTATTTTATTAGTTTAAAAGTTATAAGAATTTAAATAAAAATTAAAAGTTTATTAGTTTTTACAATCGTTATTGCAAAGATGAATTTTATTTTTGTATTTAATTGAATTATAAATATAATCTGTTGCTTCGAATAATTAAAAAAAAACAAACAAAAACAAAACAAAAAAACACTTATCATTCCCAGTAAATTTTGACGACAAAACTCAGAAAAACGCTGTTTTGTATAATTCATTCTTCAAAGATACATTGTCTTTTCCACATTAATGTAAATAAGCACATCGTTGGGATTTTCATTGTGAAACTAATATAACATTTGTATTATAGCATCACTTGTTTTGTATAAAAAGAAATTAAACAAATAAAACAAAAATACAACAAATAGAAGTGTAAAGGGCAAAAATGATGTTCACAAAAAATTATATTTCATTCGGGCATTTTGCGTTGAAAAAAATGATACGTAGCATTTACCGTTAGCACAAAACTTTGACATAATAAAAGTTACATTACCAATAGATGGTGTCATCCACTAAGTGCAATGCTCATCCCCAGTAAATTTTTAACGATAATTTACTTTTTTTGCACTGCATATAATTAAGTGATCTTTAGATCAACATTCTCAGTTAAGATCAAGCTTACGTATAAAGCTGTTATAATTACGTTTAGTACAGAAAACCGTAACTAAGTGCTACTAAACTTTTTTGTTTATGTAAATAAACCAAAGTCGAGGCGAAAATTATTAAGATAAGGGAAAAATGAGAGTGACGCAGTACCGTAAAATGACAAAAGTATATAGGTGTTTGTATATATATAGAAATAATAACAATGTTTGAAAAAGGAAAGGAAAAAAAGTAAACCGAAAGAATATATAATCATAATTTGAAGCGTTGTAAAATATTTTGGAGACACTGGCTGTGTAAATACAAGAATTAAAATTTAAGGAGAAAATTTAAACCAGGCGCATAAGCGGCAATTAAGTTTTGATTAATTTAATTTCGAAAGCGCTGTTTTAAATCGCGGTACTTGCGTGTTTATACTTACTATGTCTCATTATCTAAGTCAAATTATTTCCCCACGACGCCTTTTCATATTTTACCTTGCGCATGAATTTTGAAATGTAGCGGCGCGAGTAAAATAAAAAAAAGATTTAATAGTATAAAAACCAACGTAACTGGAGAAAAAATGAAAAAATAACAAAAAAAATTACAAACGATACTATGTAAAGTTTCTTCTTAGTGTAGTTAAACTGTATACAAATGTAATTCAATTATTCGTAAGAATGAACATTTTTTAATCATCAAAACTTGTGTTGTTTCTTTTCACAAAAATTACCGACTTGGAAACATTTTTTTTTACTTCTTATATTTTAGAATTAAAATAAAATAACGACAATTGTGTTCAAGCACTTTATTATTAAATTATTATAAATACTTGCTTTTTAATTTATTTCAAGCACGTTATAATATTTTTATCATCTGAGCACATAAAAAATGTATGTAAAAACCATTTTATAGGAAAAACCAGACAAAGTTGTTCGAGTCGATCGAATAACAATTGACTAGCTTATTGCAACCGGTTAAAAGTTTATGTAAAAATGCGTTGCATTTTTCAAGGTCACGATTACCCGCAAAGAGTCGCGATGAATTTCGCATGTTTCCTGAAACGATACCATTTTAGTATATAACGGAACACTGTAGCATACACGTCTCGATTGTAATACGAAATCAATCATGGAACCAGTGACTCCAAACAAGAGGTGTCCTAAGGCAAAAGCTAATTTTATCAGCAAGCTACTAGTCCTGTAGGTTTAACATAATTATTCTGATAAACTTGATTGTTAAGTACAATGAAATTTTAACTTGAATGATTGAAATAACATGTATTTATTGTTTTTTTTTTTTTTTTTTTTTATTAAAATGATTTCATTTCGGTTGCACGTGATTACATTAAATAGTTATCTATACGAAATGATGATATTTAAAATAGGAGTTAATTGATAATTGTAATATGAAGCAAAAGAAAAATTTAAAAATTACTTATACCGCAGAATAAATTTTGTGTTATACATTATTATTATTAATTAAACAGTCCATTCATTTATTTGTTTCTATAATATTTTGCAATTTCGATTAATTTTGTAGGTGGACATTTCCAATATTTAAAAAAGGAATTAAGGGCACTATAAGTCAGACAGACGTGTACGGTCCACCTGAAATAGATGAATCAGAGCGCGCGACAGACAGATTACAAAGGTATTTGAATTTATTTTATATGAGAAAGAAATAAATGCAACTTATCAAAATATTTAAATAAGTTGCCTAAAAATAAATTGGTCAAGATAAAACTAACAATGTGTCTTGAATAAATAGATATTTGTAATCTTACGAAAAAATATGTGAATTAAATTTAATCGAACAAAATTTTTGTATTTCAATAATTCAGTGATGAATAATATAATTTTTTAATGTAAAACTGACAGTTATGCACAGCTATTCTTTAGGCAATGCAAGAAAATATAAATTATAAAATCATTGTTTAAAAATCTTAGAATATAAGGAAAAACTTAAAAAACTTATCTATTAAAAGAGCTTATATTTTTCAATAAATATTTCTTACTTAAAGAAAAAAGAAGTAAAATTTGTGGTTCTGTTATTTAAGTGGAAGAGTTTAAATTAATCAAATATATTGAATTTGTTTCTAAATGATTTGTTAGAAATTTTAATGTACTGCGTTTTTATCGAATAATTTGGTACTATTATGACTATCATGTTAACTAGAAAATGACGATTTTAAGTAAAACTTAACGATTTAAATAAATTGCTATATTATTATTCATTCATAATAAAAGAAACGTTTTTTAAAATAAATATTGTC
Organism: Idris sp. 1 HC-2018; assembly: GCA_022817325.1. Taxonomy (NCBI): domain Eukaryota; kingdom Metazoa; phylum Arthropoda; class Insecta; order Hymenoptera; family Scelionidae; genus Idris; species Idris sp. 1 HC-2018. The sequence continues at coordinate 3,195 of JABFPM010005960.1, forward strand.
TAATGCACAGCAAAAACCAATAATAAATTGTACATGTCAGTCTTTCCAATAATTTGGTTTTATCTACGATACCGATTTATGTAAATTTTGTGAAAAATTCTATTTATGGATTTAATTTATTTAAAAAAAAATTATTTTGTTATAACGTGGTCGGTTATAGAGAAATGCCGGTTATAACGAACGAATTTTGAACATTTGGTTGGGTTCAATATTAAATATATAGAAAAAAGTACGGTTATAACAAATCCGTACTTTTAACGGATACTTCGGCTATAAGGCCCAAAAAAATGTCAACATTTTGTTATTTTTGTTTAGTTATAACGCACAAATTACTTTTGTGTAAAAAATATTTCATATAAAGTAAGATATGAATTTTTCTGTTTAGTAACAAAAATGTCTAATAAAAGAAATATTATCAGTTAGTGACATCTTAAGCATAATCCAAGAACTCGAAAATCGCAAATCAAATTCAATTGGGTCGAAAGAATTCAGTTTCAGCGTTTCATCGGTGTCAACAATTTGGAAAAACCGTAAAAACATTAAGAAAGCAATGAAAGAAAATAATGTTCACTTGAAACACAGTAGAAGACACTCATTTCAAGTGAAAAAGAAGCAAACAATTATCAATCCTTAATTTCCTACAGTGTAACAAATAAACTATATATTTAACCCACTGTAAAGTCTTTTTATATATTTCTTTTTCCTAGTACGGTTATAACGAAGGCCGGCTATAACAAATTTTCGCAGTTCATTATAACCATTATAATGATTATAATGGATTCCACTGTATAAAAAATTGATTTTAGAGAATGGAACAAGGAACTAGAAAAGCTAAAAAATATGGAATACGCGATCGACAAAGATGGCAAAAAAGTGTTAGCAGAATCTGCAAAAAATCCGAGTCTTCTTCGCGCACTGGTAAGGACATTTTTTTGGGATAATGTTGGAGTGATGTTGATCCTGCTGCTGGATGGCATAATTTTGCGATGTTCGTTACCAGTCCTTCAGGGCTACATAATCTTGTATTTCACCACCGAAAGTCAGGCCAACAGAAATCAAACCCTTTACTATGCTCTTGGCTTTTTGATATCCACCTTTTGTGTCGCATTTTGTATGCACCATTTTTTTCTCTACTCGGAACAGATAGGCAATCGCATGCGTGTCGCATGCAGCTCTCTCATCTACAGAAAGGTAAACGCTTATCAATATTCCAATGAATTTAATTTAAAAATAAAGCGCATTATCTTGACATGACAGTGACACTCTGATAAAATTTTGTTTCAAACGAAGTTGAAGAATTTTTCTATACTATACTTTTGAAAAATATAATTAATAAAAATGTTTGTCTAATTATTTTATTCAGATATTTCGGATAAGCAAGTCATCACTGGACCAGACAGCAGCTGGACAAGTTGTTAATTTACTCAGCAATGATTTGAGCCGTTTCGATATGTGTTTGCCATTTTTGCATTATATATGGTGTTCTCCATTTCAGGTAAAAACATTGCGAAATAAAAAATAATCAACACTTTTTGCAAATTTTCTACAATAGTTGTTTAATTGTTGAATTTTATTATTTAGATTGCCATGGTAATTTGGATCACCTATAATTTTGCGGGGGTAGCCGCTTTAATAGGCTGTTTTAGTATTATAATAGCTTCAATGCCGATTTATCCAACTGTTGGAAAATTAGGCGAAGCTCTGCGAATTAGAATAGCTTCGGTGACTGATAAAAGAATTCAAATTATGAATGAATTAATCAAAGGAATTCAGGTATAACTAAAGTAACTTTATTAAATTATCAATATAAATAAAAGCACAAATGGCTTATTAATTTTTGTATTAATCTAATGTTAATATAATGTTTACAATTTAATAGACTTTTTGGAAAAAAGTAACATCTATAAAAATGTTAAATATACAAATCTTGTGGAAAAACATCAAAATTTATACAACATTGAAAGTCTTATTAAGATTTTTGTAAAGTTGCATTTTTATGTAATTGTTTTGCAAATTATTTGTAGGTAGTGAAAATGTATGCCTGGGAAATTCCGTTTGCGCAAGATGTATCAAAAACTCGAGCTAAAGAAATGCAGTACATCAAAGCCTCGTCATTTGTGCATGCATTTATGAAAGGCACCATCATAGTGATGGAAAGACTGGCACTGTACATATCGATGGTAACTTATGCTACAATGGGAAATATACTCAATGCTCAAGTCACTTTTGTTATGGCATCCTTTTTTAATTACTTGCAAATGGTTATTGGCGTATTTTTGCCTCAAGCATTTGTCTTTTTAGGAGAACTTATTGTTACCATCAAAAGAATTAAGGTACTACTCAAAAACTTTTTTTAAATTATTCATTTTATTTTAAATAAAAAATTATTTTACAGCAATTCCTTCTTTTGAATGAACTGAATTTTTCAAATGTTGAGGTCCTTCAAGATTTGAACAACGAAAATGGAGCCAAAGGTTCTGTCTTAAAGGTGAAAAAAGAATCCGAAAACAAACCTGTTCACATCATCATGAAACGCGTTTGTGCCAACTGGATTGAAGGTCAATTACCGCCGACACTTTTTAATGTAAATTTGCAAATTGAAGGCGGACAATTGTGCGCAGTTGCCGGTCTCGTAGGTTCCGGTAAAACAGCTCTGTTAAATATTTTGACCAAAGAATTGACTATTGGAGCTGGCTCGGTTTCTCTCAGACAAAATTTAGAACTTGAGACAACAGACAAATTTTACAGGTCAGCTTACATAGTAGACAATCCAAATCTTACGATTTCTTACGCCAGCCAGGATGCTTGGCTTTTTACATCGAGTGTCAGAGATAATATCTTGTTTGGTCAAGACTTCGATGAAGATCGATATAAAAAGGTAAAAAGTGGAATAATGGGACATTTAATCATTTTACTATTATTTTTATTTTTTAATGTACTAGTATTAGTTAGATGATCTTAATGCTTTGGTATGCATGAGGAAATTCTATTTTAAAAACAGCACGTACTAGTTCTTTTTATCCTCAATCTTGTATTTATTTCAATTGAATAATTAATTGAAATACGCATATAACTGAAATTGCTTTTTCACGTCATAAAAAACGTTTAGTGCATGATTGTGAGAATGAGTGAAAGCTGAATCTCAGTGTCCTTGTTGTAACATCTGATTTTCCTAAAGATGTGTGTAACGTTTGTCAATTGCGTGAATCATATTATTTACTGATTCAAAAATTGATTAGTCCTCGGAAGTTCTGAATTATAATTCATCAGATATTCTTTTTGTGAAAAAGATAGTCGTTAAAAATAATTGTTTCACGTATACCTTTAATTTTGTAATACAACGAATTTTCATCTATTTACGTTTTTTAATGGTAACAGAAAATTGAAAATATATGTCCAATAAATTAATTTTTATTTTTTTCTTCTTAGGTAGTTGAAGTATGTGCATTGCACCAAGATTTGCGACAATTTTCTTATGGAGATAAGACTCTGGTTGGTGAAAGAGGTGTCTCTTTGTCAGGAGGACAACGAGCACGAATCAATTTGGCAAGAGCTGTCTACAAAAAAGCAGATTTATATCTATTTGATGACCCTTTGAGTGCTGTAGATACAAAAGTTGCTCAGCATTTATTTCAAAAGTGTATTTGTGAATTTTTAGCTGGCAAGACGAGGGTCCTCGTTACTCACCAGTTGCAATTTTTAGAATATGTTGATAAATTAGTGCTTCTTGAAAGGGTATTTAAATATCTACAGAAAAAAAATAAAGTACAATCAATTTCAAGTTTTGTTTCAATTTATTTTTGTTTAATTTTAGGGAACAGTATTATGTGAAGGAAAATACAAAGAATTAATCAATTCAAATCCTGAGTTTTCAAATATTATAGATATATTAAAAGGAAAAAAAGGAGATACTGAACCAAAAACAATCTCTGATAGTCCAAGAGTTTCGATTGCAGATGTGAATGATTTGGTTGATTATGTAATATTATTTAATTTAATTTAAAAAAAAAAGTTTTTCATTTCTCGCAAGTTAACAATTTGTTTTTATTTTTAGGAAGATTTCGAATTTGATCCAACAGGGAAAAAGAATGAAGAAGAAGTTGGTGTGGGAGTAGTGAAAACTGAAGTTTACTTGAAATACTTTCGAGCCGGGGGTTCCTGGATCACTCTTGCAATTTTATTTCTCCTCTTTGTCTTCTCACAAGTCTGCAACAGTGGCAATGATTACTGGGTCGCCTACTGGACCAATGTTGAATTTATAAGAATTCAAGCAAAAGAGAAAAATATGACAAAAGTGGAAGTTGAAGATTGGGCCAACGATGACTTTTTATCCCAGTTTGGACTGGATCAATATGGATTTCTTCCAACAAAAACTTTTATTTACATTTACACGTTCACTATACTTATGGCTATTATTACTAGCTACGTTAGAAGTATATTTTTTATGACTATTTGTGCAAAAGCAAGTTACATTCTACATAATAATATGTTCAATAATGTTTTGAAAACAACGATGTATTTTTTCAACACAAATCCATCTGGTAATTTGCAAATAGGCTGAAGTATCAAATTATATATATATAAAAAAAACAGTTTATTAACAATACATGCTTTTTAGGTCGTATTTTGAATCGTTTTTCAAAAGACATCGGAGCAATGGACGAATTACTGCCAAAAATGATGTTAGAAACAGTGCAGATATTTTGCGTTATGATAGGAGTTTTGATTGTTGTGTCTATTACCGATGAATATATGATTATTTTTGCTGCGATTTTATTGATCTTCATTTATTTTGCAAGGTTACTTTTTTTGAAGACTTTGAATCCTCTGAAAAGAATTGAAGGAGTATGTAAGTTGAATTATTTTATTCTAATTGAACAATTTGAACAAGTTTTCATTAATTTTCGGTATCAATTTTTAAATATTCTTTTTTAGATAAAAGCCCGATATTTTCTCACGTTAACTCAACGTTAAACGGATTAACAACCATTCGATGTGGCGGAGAATTCATTGAAAAAATGATGATCAAACAGTTTGATTCATTGCAAGATCTTCACACAGGGGTCAATTATTTAATTTTGGCTACGTCCACATCCTTTTGCATTGCCATTGATCTATTATTATTATTATTATTATTATTATATAACAATTTTTGTTAAAATTAAGTTTCAGTTAAAAGTAAACGGAATATTTTGTTTAAAAAAACCAATTTTGACGTTTTTTCTTTAAAATACAATTTTTTAATTAAATTCAATTTTTGACCTTGATTTGACCTTATGATGGCTCTGTGACCCGCCGGCAGGTCAATTTTGGTGTGTCATTTGATTTGTCATGTCAACATTTACTGATATCTCAATTTTTACTCACATTAAATATTTTTTCTTTGATTTTATCTTTGCGCGTACAGAGCTTTGTTGAAATTCAGAAAGTCGAATAAAAATAGGTGTCACCTCTAAAATTTTCACTGCTCCTGATTTTTCTCGTGTACTTTAGAGGTCAAGCTTCAAGAAAAATATGGTCGGGAAGGTGTGCAGTCAAATTTTGTTGTTGTTGTTTTTTCTTGAACATATAAGTGTAGGATTTTGGTGGAAACGCTCATATGGCCTGAGGGCCGAGCAGCTGTTTTAGAGTGCGATGACATTTTTAATACCTGGAACGTTGCAAAAAATCGCAAATACCCTCATGTCTCAGTGGGCACGTGCCCTTACAAGTCAATTCATACTTTCTAGCACTTGTGATGTTTAGAACACCTAATCAAATATGCATAGTTTTTTATTTCAATTTTACTTACTAAGTTCTTTTTTTTATTTCATACAAAGTAAAATAATAAATTAACGATTTTATTTTTGTTTTAATATATTAGTTTTCAATCAAAAGTCAATAACTTTTGCTATTCATATCGTAGATAGAAGTGATTTATATTGAAGATAGATTAAAAACGATTAACTGATTGAATTGCAAATCTATATCGACTGGTTTTTATCAATATTAAATCATTACGTTTTTTTTTCTTTCTTTAAAAACGTTTGCACCATGAATTATTATATATTACGGCACACGCGACCCCATGAGGATCTGGTACATAATTTACACTTGGATTCAAGAAACAAGTGCAACTTGTAAATTCTTATCTCAATAAAACGATGTCATGAACAATGTTTTCAATAAATACTGCACAGTCAGAGTCCATTTTTCGTTTCAAATTACACACCGGAATTATAATAATTCAATCAATTTCGATGAAAATTTTGATTATGGCAAATTTAATAAATTTAACACATTTTGTATCCTATATATTATATAAACTTTCTTTTAATAAATATTACTATTTTCGTATAATTATTTTCGTTTAATGTTAAAGTTTATTTAGACACTTGGATTTTAAATATAAAATATTATTGCTCTAAAATAAATCTAAACCAGGGCCAATTGACAGCGTTGCAGGTTTTTCAACTGCAGCTGGTCGTCCAGCATATGGACATACATTTTTGAGAGCACTTTTTTGTCAACTTTTTTTGCATTAGATTGCGACCGATTTAATCGAATTAAATTCGCTTATTTTGTCCCTCATTGTCCTTAATTGAACGTTTTTGCAAATTGCATCCTTTTTATGCACACTCAGAGAATCACTTTAATTAATTTAATTTGTCAAATCAAAATTCCAAAAGAATTTTTCCCCATTTATTTGATACAGTTTTACTTTATAAAATTTGCTAAATTAAATAATTTGATTCTGTTGTACAGTTTTGTATTATACATGCAAAATGAAAACATTTTGTCTATTCCAGCCAGACGATTTTGTATCAAATTTAATGAATTAGAAATATGCAATGCAATTCATGTCGGCGAGGACCAACTGTTGACTAACTCTGAAAATAATAATATAAGTGAGGTCAGGAAAAAACGTGAGCACGCGTCTACGCCTTTAATTAATATCGCAGACAATATGTAACCGATACGTTTTCTACGCCCTCGCGTCGATAAATCATCCAATTTGGGCAGCTTCTCAAATTCGTATCCCGTATGGGCAGTATCGCCAATAATTAGTACGCGCAAAAAGGAACGAGAAGACATCTTCCTTTTTACCTTCTTTTTTTCTTTTTTCTTTCACATCGTTTAAAGTGTAGCACCACTCGCGTGTGTTTAGTGCAAGGTCTCAGGGATCGATGTATATATTTTTCTTTTTATTTTTTTTTATTTCAAACCATTGTGTGCGTGCTGAATGAATAATTTAATAAACTATAATACAATGTACAAATACACTTGCTGAATCAATTATCAACTTCAATTTTGCAGACAATTTTTTTTTCATGAACCATAAATATTCAGGACAATAAATTTTTATTTTTTACTTTCCTGCTTTTTTTTATTCTTCTACACCAACATGTAATTTCTTATTTTTAACTTTCCAAAGTTTATTAAAATTAAACGCTGATTGACAAAAAACTCATGAAAGCATGCACACAATTAGTACGACACA
>JABFPM010005961.1:0-10672 GCA_022817325.1 Idris sp. 1 HC-2018
ATGTAAAAATATCTTATGAAAAATATAGAAATTATATTTGGAAAATCACATATGGAATTCCTGCATAGAACTTCTGTTTGGAAATATCTCATGGTTTTATGCTGTAGGATTTAAAAAAGGCTGAAAACATTTGCTATTAATATAAAAATGGGATAAATTTAAATCAGTTTAAGAAATTTGCAAATTATTCAAAATAGCTAAACAAATTCATAACATGAAATATAGATGTTTTTAAAACAAAAGTAAATAAATGGTTGTAAGTATTAGAAAAAGAGTTTTACAGAAGCTCTGTAAAATTCCTTACTTAAAAAATATACCCAAAGGTGAAAAGAAAGGCTAAAGTAACAAAATCACCTTTAAATAAAATACTTAGAAACAATTTCCTGAAATTTGGTTAAATTTTACAACACCATTTCATTTCAGTGTTAAAGTTGCCATAAGAAACAATAATTTATAATCTGAAAAAATGAGTGACTTTGAAAATTATTTTCTTTACAACGGTATTCATATGTTCAACTAAACCTCGGGAAAGGTGCCTATTCATTTATTTGAACATTTGTTTCACATTAATGTTCAAAATCTCAGAACTCATTTTTATGAAATATGAATTTGTGAGGAAACTCGCTTAAAGAAGGCTGAGAAAGATAATATTTTTGGATTAAGTTGATTTTAGAATATTCAATAAAAGAAGCAAAATAATTTAATAAAATGTAAATTGTTAATAAATATATATTTAAAAGTTTAACGGAAAGCGGACGCACAGCGTGCCTTTGTTTCTACAATCCATTATTTTTCATTTTTTGTACAGAGTTTCATTTCTATTAGAACAAATACAATTTGAAACTTTAAAAAACAATAGAGGTATATAAATAAATTGATGAATATATCCTAAATATTTTATTTTCATTTAAGCCGTAAAAATCTTTCAACTAAATATTAATTTAAATTTATTTTTCAGCTCAACTCACATAACTGATGAACACGAACATTTTAATTTAAATTTACTTTACATTTTATTAACAAAAGTCCTGTTTGCAACAGGATGTTTAACGAATTGCATATTGTTATCGGTGCAGCCGACACCCATTCTGATTCTTTGTCCTAAAAATCCCTGTCAGACGATGACCGTTGCTTCGTAGTTATTTTTTTGAGTAAGATTGACTGAGCAGATAGTCGTGACATGAAGTAGATGCTCACTTAATCCGGCAATAAAAACGCCGGCTCACGTATATTATTTTATTTGGTTTCCCAAACTGCCGCGGCTTAAACGCATCCATAATTACCAGCTTCTACGTGAATTGTTTAAGTTATCGTTGCGACGTTGTCTTACTTCGCGTCACAAAGCGAATATGCGTTCAAATGTATGTGCGTAATTTATATGAACGTAGATTTCAACTCCCACGCCAACGAGTCGTATTAAAAGATTGAACACTTCAGTATTGGTGTTCAAGCGACATTATCTTACGAATAGCACAGTCAAATCACATTAAATTACAAAAATCGTAATGAATATTACACCTACGATATAAGACATCTGTTAGTAGTTTTCGTTTCTCGTCTTTTTGTAAACTATATATAAATATTTAATTTTTCACAGTAAAAATGGGAATATTTAATTTTACATGAACAGTATATGTCTAATTACAGTACAGTGTGATGATTTTCTGCAACAGATATTATTAGTCTGCAGTTAAAAGTAGAAAAATTAGAGCTGAGTATTGTAGTTTCTCATTTAAAGAAGACACTCAAGTACGCGCAAAGTGTTGAAGTTAAATTTGACTGTAACGAAGTAACTGCAGAAATTGAGGCATCGTAATTTTTGTCGTTATAGTTACTTCTAGGTAGCTTTCGCGTGGCGTGCGAGAAAAAAAAGACGCTTGAACAATACCGCCCTGAAATCTACATCCAACTTTGATTTTTATAGTCTAAGGATTGCCGTGAACCCTTCTTCAGTTAATGGCTATTCCGGCAACATTTAATGTCTGGCTTAACGCGAAGAGAACATTCGCAAAAGACTTTTTACGCATCGATTATAATAGTTATATTATCGTAAAGTGTTAGTCGATACTTAGTCAGGAGTTCTTATACTCGTAAAGCATTGCTTATTGACGCCTGTCCAGACTCATCATATACATTATTTTGCCTGACTACAGTGTGCCATTAAAGCACCTACTGATCAATTGTCTTAAGATTTTAATAATAAATTGTTATGAAAGTAAAATAACGAACCAATATTACTTTGAATATTGTTAGAATAACTAGTACGATTAGTAAGAAAGTAAAGAAAATTCACTTTTTTCCGCTTTTTTAAAAACTTGTTTATTTAAAAAACTCAGTTTTTAAATCTAAATAAAAGTAACTGTATGTGAAACTGCATTACAAACATGCATGCTGTGCATATCATCCTAGTGCATATCATACATGTTCGTGGTCTAGTGGTCAAGGTGCGTCATCGATGGAGAATTAGCAGGGGGGGGGGTAGCAGTAGGAGGACAGGAGTTCGATTCCCCGGAAAGACGAATTCTTAATATATTCTTTATTTTCAAGATCAATTCTATGTGACTTGATTGTGCGAAATTTAATTAAAAAAACATATCAGATTGCATTGATAACCGGTGGTTATACGTTAAAACCCGGAATCAGATCGGGTACAGATATTGGACCGATGTTGGAATAATATTGGACGAACGTCGATTTCCAATTTTGGAACAATATTTTATTACAATCTGCTAGCAATATTAGCAAACAATGCGAGCCAACACATTTTGGGTGTTTCATTGGAGCACATGGCTCCATCATTAGAAGCCAATATTGCGCCGACATTGGCCCGATGGAATTTTTCTTTCTGGGCACACGCATTGTGAATAATTGACATTTCAAATACACGTCATTTAAAAGATATTTATTTCTATCTAATTTCGGATTTATAATTATTATTAATAACAATCGTATGCAGTTTCTTTAATTAACAATGTTTAAACAATGAAAATGATATTGTAGAGTTTTTTTGTCAACGGCCTAAAATTGACATTTACACTGAAAACTCATTAAGGTAAATATAACCTGAATTCAGGTTGTGTCAATTTCCAACCGACATTTCTGGTTAGATCAACCTGATTTATTCATAATAGAAACAGTAATTAGATTTTTAGCACTAAGCAACATTCAGCATAAAAATTGTAAAAAAATTATGATTTTTAAAATAAAAATAAAAATGTGGGATGGGGACCAATATTCATTTTTTTATGTCTAAAATGATTTTTCCACTTATTTTTTTTTACATTTAGAACTTATCTAGAGGGCGCTCGTCAAAATTTTTTTTTTTTTTTTCATCAAATAAGGACCACCCTAGTCATCATAATACCACTTTATTATCGTCAATATACAAGCACACCTTGTATGATAAAAAATACATTCATACATTTTTGGGTTCTGTTGTATATATAAAATATATTCTATTCAGAATTTAATTTTTTATTAGTACACAATTTAAAATACTTTTTGTTTGTTTGTTAGTTTTGTTTACAATTTTTTTCATTTTTTGCTATTACGTAAATTTCAAAATAAGACAAAATAGATTGTATGAAATTCAATCAGGATCACAGCAATTTTTTAGCAGAATATATAAACATTATATTTGTATATTTTTTTTAAAATTATTGTAAATATGAATTCTTGTAAGAAATTTTTGTTGACTTCTTTTACATTCTATTTTTGAAAAAACAATTTCAAATTGAAAAAAATATTATGTTACAATTTTCAACTTGAGAAATAGTTAAGTTTCATTACTAATATATAAAATTTGAAAATCAATCTGAATTGCTTGAAATATATAATTTTTATAAAGTTAGTAAAAGTTTTTCATGGTAATATATTACTTCAACTCAAATTTTGTTAATATTATGTAATGCTATATCAAAGATAAAAATATGATGAATAAAATGAATAAGTTCGATTAAATTCATGGTGCAGTAATGATTACATTGCATAAAGTTACGAAAACAATGCTTGAAATTTCAGCGCCTTACATTATTGTCTTACATATATTATATCATCAGTTTATTCGGTCGATATGATGTGGACAAAAGAAGAATATTAAAAACATGCTTATGCTAAAAATGAAAAAATACTAACTTTAAAACTGTATATTATTGTACAAATATTAAAAATCAAATGAGAATTTTTTGTGAAAATTTCATTATATTTAAAAAAAAGTTGTTAAATTCTGTTAATGTAAATAAGGTAAACATACCTTTTATTATGCTGAATATAAGTCTTATTCGGTACTTCATGTATTTCTATGATATGTCTACCTTAATTAAAATAAATTAATGGAAAATTAAAAAATGTATAATTTTTATGATCTAATTTTGAATTCAGTTAATAATTTTTTTTACGTTAAAGATCTAATAAAAAATTGCAACGTGATTTCAAATACTTGTCATTATTATGCAAAATCAAATTAAAAGAATGAACTGGTTTAAATTATAACAAGTAATTTCTTAATCAGAAAGTTTACCAATATATGCCGAAGAAATATCACTTTTTTCAGAATAAAAATTAATTGTACTAACTTCTCCAGAAGTAAGATATCCAGTTGTCTCCCACATTCCATTCTGGTGTTTTAATACAATATCTTCCGTTTCCCCCATAAAGAAGAATGCTAAAGTGCTCCAAAGTGTAGAGATATTTCGAATTCAAATGATATATTTCCACAATGGTATTCATTGACATAATGTATTAAAAAAATCGTATCAAATAAATATTCCGAAAATCTAAAGGATTTTGTGTCAGTACTTCAACTAAAATTATTAAACCGTACTTTCTTCATACGTGAATGACAAAGTAAATAAATACTGAAGGAGAAAAATAACAAAATAAAGAAAGAAGTGGCCAAAAGTCCAGTATTATCAATAATTGTTTAGATGAACAAGATTTTTACACTTTCATGACTGAGTTACATGTTCAAGGTATTTCAATAACGTTTCTCCGCGAGAGCGTTACTTCCCCGAGGCATCCGTGATGGTAGCCAAGTGCGGCGAGAACGATTTCACGAGTCTTTTACGAGGAATTCCCATGGATGCCAGAGTTTTCGATGTAAAAATTTATAACGCCAGCTACTAGTAAGCAAAGCACAAGCCTTTATTGGCTGGCGTCCCGAACAATCTTCATTTAACAGATCTATTCTATAAGCCAACTTTTCGAAGTAAATAGTCATCGTACTGAATCGAAAGGCCGTGGAGTGTCTGAATGCATGTACCAAACTAAAAATGGAAACAGAAGAGAGAGAGAGAGAGAGAGAGAGAGAGAGAGAGAGAGAGAGAGAGAGAGAGAGAGAGAGAGAGAGACAAAAAAAATAAACATCTTGGATCTCTTTTTGCATTACTTTTGTGTTATGAGCATCATATAATATTCCAGTCAGTTGCGCGGATGAACAACGGGCATCAGCTTACACGAGCTGAATGACAATTTCGTGTATTCGAGCTCTGGGTAATTGCCAGCTTAGCGATTATAATAACGTTACAAACTTTGATATCAAAGCACCAAACATTCACATTCTGTTCTTCATTTGTTTTAATGGATTCTGAAAACAATGTTTAACGGTTTGCTCAAAATTCACTTGTACAAAGACCAAAATTTGCTCAATTTTAAGCACACTCCACTGAATTAATGCCTGCAGGATGTGCCCATCTTGCATTACAAACAGAAATTTCATTATTAATTGACTATAGATGTGCATTATTAATTTAACAATCTTCACGCTGTAGGTAGTACTTTTGAAGACTGCAAATTAACTTGCCTACCTTACAAAAATGTTAATATTTTCATGCAGCTTTTAAATAATATATATATATACATATATATATACTACTGTTAATATAATATTTGCAAAATTTTTTGCCTAGATGACCTCTAAGGCTTCATTTAGTAAGTGTAAGTGGCATACATAAAATAACAGATGTCTTGAGGCTTTTTTTGAATAGGTTCCGGATGAAGGTAGCAGGGTGTTTTCGAGACTCAGAAATGATTTACCATACAACCAACAATAACCTTTCTTAAAATACTCGTAGAGTTATTAGTTCTCTCTTTCATATTTGAGGGTGTACAGCAAGTATCACGTCTGATGTTGTGAGTTCGCAAAGGCGAGTGCCCTAGGCTCTAACCCGGCACCTCATTACCAGATAATTTACTACATGCGTAATTAACTGGACACACAAACTTAACTATAGTATCGTGCTATCCTGTACCATAAAACTTGGTGCGAGTTTGCGTACAAGATCATATATTATTTTACATTGTTGTACTCTGATCTATTGATCTGTTTATATTCGCATGAATTTTGATTCAGTCTAGAACGATTATTTATATCGTTATTATGAATTTGAATGATTTGTTTGAATAATTGGTTGTAATGCGTCAAATCGAGATAAGATAAATAAGCAGTACAAAGAGACTTGAAAAAAAATTCTAGCAATCGATTGAATAATTATTTGTTGATATTATTTGATCAAACAATCAATATGTAAAGATATTTTTTGTTAATAACTGAAACAGATTTGCAGTTGAATGTAACGTGTATGCTTATTACTAAAATCTTAACTAATAAACTTTGCTTTTTATTTTTTGCAAAGTGCAAAGGTCAGTTTTGCGGAGAGCTAAAAAAATAATGACAAGGCTGATTAGAATGAGAATAGACGTAGGTGTGTAAATGTATGCGATGAGAAAAGAAAATAAAAAAGGAGGTTCAGGAAAACAGCAGTAACGGAGCAGGGATATGAGAGGAAGGGAAAAAAGACAAATAAAAGTGAAGTCAAGCAGATGAGAGATAGAAACGACCAAACTAAATAATAACCCCCCACTTGCTCGAGCCACCCAGCCCAACGCGAAGAAAGACCACCCGGTGTATCACACGGAATGAAAAGCAGTTCCAGCTTTGGTCCCAGGTGAAGTAAGGTGAGCATTTGAAATGGTAATTGCGGGCCAAAACGACTCGATGCCTGATAACATGATTTCAAGTGCCAATCCTTTAATAGTTGTCAAATGAAAATCTTTTAACTTACACGTTGTTATGATTTATTGGTTACAATAACACAAAAACAAAGAAGAATAAACAAGCAGATTTACTCTTACAATTAAACAAATAAAACGAATAAAAATAGCAGTTAAGTTGTTTAAACGTGTTGAGACCTTGCTTGTAAATTTTAAATTACATTTTATTTGAGTAATCCGATGAATAATTAAAATTGAAAGAAAAACGTATCACCGAGCCACACCTTCGCACAATCCTCGGAAGCAAGACTATCTGGAATTAATTTCTCCGTAGCGTTGGACGACAGCACATTATGCATGCGAGGCCAAGGCGCGCTTATGAAGGGATCTGATTGAGTTCTGAGTATGTGGCATCTGTTTCTTGAGCTGCTAATTAAACACCCGCAAAGAGGTCTAACACAGAGACTCCATGCAACGAATCGTTGTCTTTGTTTAGTCAGACCAATTTCACATTCAACTATCTCGCTCAACACTTTTTGTACCCGCTGATTGATATTTAAAGCTGCCTTTAACCCACCCATTCCATCGTTCCTCTTTCCTCCTTGTTCATGGGATCGTTAGCGAACTACTGTTGCTTTTGATGCTGTTGATGTGATGCCTACGTTACTGACGATTTCTGCACACCTGGACGTACCAAGCTCACCACATAGGCACGAATAATAGTGTACATTTCGATTAAATCCAACTCGTTAAGTACTGGTACCAATGTCAATATCAACATTCATGTTTGTTACTTTGTCTTGAGAAATTTTTAGGTCAACTTTAAAAATTGCAATTTTAATCATCCTTTACACTTTTGTATTACATATTAAAATTGATACAGGCAATGATACAAGTGTTTTGTAAAACTTTATATCTGCTCATCAGAAAATGGTTTATAATTATAATAGACCAGTGACACGACAGCGATCGTTTAGCATTCCAGAAATCACGAATTCCAGTGTATCGCGAATTTAGCACCGCCATGAGATCAATGTCCCATAAGATAGGGAAAAAAATATTGCCGTAGGGTTCTTAAGGTGGCTGGTAATTTATAGCTTTATCTTATTCCGTCAATATTTAAAGAAGTATTCACGAGAGCGCCATCAAGAAGGAAGGCCTTGAGGGTATACCTATACTTGCGTTCCATGCAAGAGCGAGCTCCGTAGTGCAAGATAAAGGATGGACAAGAAAAAGTCAATCTCATGTCGAAAGGAGTTAATGTGAAGGATTACCTTTCGTTATATTCGTTAAATCGAAGTCATTATTGAGTTATGTCTGTAATTTATTGTCGTACGACAAACCGCGCTGCTTAACCTTTTTCTTCGCCTTTAAAAATAAACGCGGGAACCTTGATTTGTCCTTCAAAATTCCACTGTACATTCTCAAATTTCTTTATATCGTAAATTTTTAACATTATTCTGCAAGCATTTTAACTTTTTCCCGTGAATGATACGTAAAATTGTGTGGCTTTACAGTGAGAAATCTTGTGTTATCATTTATTTTAAGTGCAGCTTCAAATCTGTGTCATTGTTTAATTGATATTAATAAAATCATACAAAAATAAAAACAATTCGTATATTTGCATGGTGGAACAACATTTAATTGTTCTTTTTTTCCAGACCGTTAACCCACACCCGCGTTAACTGTAACACACAAGGGAGATGCAAAAGGCATGAAACTTCGAATAAAGTGACGAAGCGGGCAGTAATTATGTGTAAACACAGTAATTAATGTCTGCTTGGTCGATTTAGGGATGTACGAACGTTTTGAAACTTAGTATCTCAACCTGTTATTAACTTAATTATTGCATAAATTGTAATTATAGAAGAGAAAGAAAATTTTGTTCCGTACAACATGTACACAGTAAAGCACAGATAGAAGCAATGTGCCTGTAACGATAATTACCGAACGTTATTAATTGCGAAGGAGTATGCTGCAAGAGCAGAGTATGCTTATACACACAGTACAACATTTTAAATATACATGTTAGACTTGAATAAAATTGTCATTGAATGGAAAATAAACGTTTATTGATTATGCGACAGCAAATCACACAAGTCAGTCCATATGTGCTTTTAGAAATGATTTGTTGCATGAATCGAACGTAATTATAGATTGTGAAACATAGAAACGAAACAAAAGGAACGCGACAATATGTTTACAGGGAAGTTTTTAAATACCCAAATGAGGTGAGTTTGATCGACAGTTGGTGATGGCAAATGCTACCGGAGCTTACGGCGGATAAAGCAGAGCGTCCGCGTATAATTAGCGTAATAAGCAGTTTTTTAAGGCGGGCCTACGGAGAAGAGCCGAAAACAAAGCGATGAAGCTGAAGGCAGCTAATTTTGGTCGGATGGTGGACAAAAGGGCTGCCTGCCGAGTTTGAAAGAAAGCCTTGCGCCACTTGCACATCCTCCCTCGTCCATTCAGTCTTTGGTGAAACGAACCCGCTTTTGGTAGCGAATCAAAAGGCGGGGGCACCCTTTGGGTCCGTGCGAGTAGATTTTTTCTACTCTATTTTAGCCGCCCTCTTTATCCCTGTCCGCCGACAAAGACTAGAAGTATGCGTGTACCAGCTTGAGGCATCCAAACACACGATGGTAAATGCATGCTACCGAGAAACGGATTAATTACGATGTTTAACAATAATTAACGTCACGGGTGTTTGTCGAGGGATGTTAAACTTCTTGCTGGCTCTGAGAAGTATACCTGTAATCATCCGCAGATTATTCTGAATTTGTATTAGGAAGCAAGAGATATCACTGCTGCATCACATCAATCTTTCAACGATTTATAAATATAATTTGAGAGTTGATGTTATTATCGAGAATCAGGTGGCATAATACGACAAAGTTTTTGCTATTTTATTTTGCAGCAGGATTACGTTTACTATTAAGTTAAATAGTTTACATTTTTATAATATTCCGAACGTTAACATTGCAGACTTTATTTATCCCTCATTACATTAATAGCAAGCCATATCAATAATTGATATAAATGCATTCAATATGATTAAGATAACTCATGTATATCATTATCTGTGATTATAAAATAGTTTTTCTGGAAAATGTATACGTACACAAAATTGGAATACAATTACACTCTACAAATTTCTCTATACAAAAAGCAAGAAATCCAAAAATGTAAAAAAAAATGGTATTTAAGTTAAAAATGAGATTTAACATATTAAAATATATTCAATTGAATTATTATTAAACAATTCAATATTAAAACATTTGCCGTAAAGTGTAAAAATGTAATTTATATTTAGGTAAGATTAGGTAAGAAAAATTGTAACAGATTGTAAAGAATGAGTGGTGTATGAAAGCAAGTCAGTTCATCTCTGCATTTTGTAATATAAACTGAAATTAATAACAATATATATATGGGGCATTCCATGGGAAATTTACACTTAGGTCTGAAAATTGATATAATTAATTATTTTTATGATTTTTCATCGAAAAATAATCGACACGTATTTTTGCGTTTAAATTTTTATTGTATATTTTTGACGGGATAAATTTTGAAAATTTGTGAATTTCGCGTGTATGACTTTTAAGATATATTTTGTATTGTATTTCCATTTATTAACAAAATTTATTCAATGTACTTTCTTACAGTGAATTTTCT
The DNA here is from genome assembly GCA_022817325.1 of Idris sp. 1 HC-2018. NCBI lineage: Eukaryota > Metazoa > Arthropoda > Insecta > Hymenoptera > Scelionidae > Idris > Idris sp. 1 HC-2018. The sequence continues at coordinate 10,663 of JABFPM010005961.1, forward strand.
CGTATTTTTA
>JABFPM010005962.1:0-10671 GCA_022817325.1 Idris sp. 1 HC-2018
ATTCAATATGGTGGCCAGTAATACACATTAAATAACCAGAATTATCCAATCAGGATAAAGCATTTTGTGTACTACTTGCCACCATATTGAACTTCCCTATATTTTTCAGTAAAATTATTATTCAATTTATGATCACAAGATAATCACAGATAATTATTAAATATTTGGATAAACAATCCAATATTACATACAGCTATTTTTATATTAAATTATGTAAAATATTTCATATCTGTCTTAGCATATAAAATATGACATTTACTTCTTATTTGGAGGTTTAAAATCATATTTCTTATCAGATTTAATAGCATCTAATAAACTCTTATTTGTTATTAGCATATCGTAAAATTCAGAGTATTTATAATTCAAATTCATTTTTGTACACGACTCTGCTTTTACCATATCCAATAAAAGTCTGTTGCGTTCGTCAGTCTATAGATTGTTCATTAAACTAAAAACACGCTCGACGAAAGCATTACTGCAGGGAATAACACAAACTCTTTGAATTATTTTTCAGAACCGGGGTTCTGCGTTTTTGAAAAATAAAGCTCATTTTTCAGCAATGTTGAGTCACTGAGTTCAGGCATCGCTATTTTCAATAACGTCAACTCATCAAATCTTAATGAATCTAAACAATAAAAAAAAATCAGAATTAGTTTGTTAATTACAGCTATTTCAAAAAATCAGTTTTAAATATTAACTTGTATCTCTAATTTTACAGAAATATCAATAATATCGTCCAAGTAGGAATAACATCAAGTTTTAATTTCCTAAATGTGTTAAAAATTGAATTTTCAAAGTCGAACCATTTTTGCAAATATTCCAGAGCTCTACTGTAAGCTTTCACGAAGTCTTTTCTTAATATCAGTTGTTCTTGGCGTGTAAATTTGGTCATTGCTGTTTTAACCCCAAAGAATTCTTGCTATTCTTTCTTCAAGTTGTGTTTTTATGTTCAACATTACATCGTATAATTCTGGAGCTTCTAGACTCTGTAATTCCAAAGTTTTGATAGAAACTTGAAATATATTTAAAAAGTGATGATAAAAATAAATGTAACATTCTTAAATAATAATTTTTTTAATTTTTACTTACTACAATCGCCAGAATTATAACTCAAAGAATGTTTAACATTGTGAAATGTTTAAGTTGGTTCAATTGAAGCTTCGGATTTCTATAAGGGCACATACGCTCGAACGAGCGTCAAGCAATTTTCCAGATTGTGGGAATTTTATAAAAAACAAAAATAATCCGAATTTCATTTTAAAAAATACTGTCATATTCAGCATGAAAAGGCGTATCTTTTGTTTATTTTTTTTTTTTCATATATTCAACGGTTACCAAGATAAATAATAAAAACGTGAATTTTTTAAATTGTAAAATTTAATAGTTTTTTAATTTAAACTCGCGATATCTCGGATAATTTTCAACGGATTAACCTGAAAATTTGTTTTCAACAATACTTAGAGTTGCTTATGCCCATGATTCATTTAGATTCGGTAAAAAATATAATTAATATGTAATAATTTATTGTTAAAAAGTTCGATCACCCATGTGCGCGCTTCGACTTTCAAATCAAAAAAGTATCGAGGGAATGTTGGATTTCATTATACTTGTAGTGGGAAAGTTGTTTATTAAGGTTTGAAAAAAATATTTGCAGAGTTTTACATCAAACAAAGTATTTTTACGTAAGTTATGATTAATTGTTTAAAACTATCCGTACCGCGCTGAACGTGCGAAACCTATACATGTTGCGACGTGTTAAGTTGTTAGGTCCAGCGAGTGATTGTTGTGTCAATATAGATTTAACAAAAATGGAAAATCATTTTTTTATTGGGGAATTAAAATAAAATCAAAATAATAATTTGGTTAAGTTAATATTTATTTCATGGATAATATACGATGATAAAAAAAGCTCGTGAAATAATATAAAAATATTCGTACACATCATGCTTATTTAAGCATTTTTAATAGTAACAGAATTAAAATATTGGTTAAAAAACATTTATCAGGTGGCAAATACCGAAATACTTAATATCTTTTAATTTTTCTATGGTTATCCCAACAGTAGTTTGAAGTAGTGCATTTTCAAGGTCTTTCACCCTTTCAGGGGCGGTGGCACTCTGAGCGTGCCACCTTTTGAAATTGTAATTTCTCGCGACTAACTTAATATTTTCACCTAAAAAAAATTATGTGCTCTTCTCAAAGGTTCAAATAATGTATACCATTAATCAGATTAACTTTTTTTTATTGGTACCACTGTAAAAAAAATGAAATTATAACAAAACAATACCTGTCAACGGTGCTGCGTACTACTCGTGTTCTTTGATGTTTTTCTTGAAAAACAATTAGGTATGTAAATATTTATGTTCTAATAACTGATATTAATGTTTATTGCACAATATAAACAAAAAAAACATAAAATGGCGGATTCAATATGACAAACCTTAAATTGAAACTTTTTTTGATTTATACAAAAAATAGGTTATTATAGGTTTTTAGAGTCGCCAAACTTAAATTTGACATAAGAAAACATGTATACAAAATGGCAGATCCAATATGGAGGATCAAAAATAAAAAAAACATTTTAATTCTAATATATATTGATTATATGTTCAAATATAAAATATATTATTTTTATAATCAACAATTTCTTTTCTTCAATGATTTGCATTCACATTTATTTTAATCTTAATATTTACTCTAACAATTTGGAATTATCTATTTTTTTAATCTTTTAGCCATCATATTAGATCCCCTATCTTGAAATTTGACTTTTCTACCTTCATTTCAGACTCAGTGACCTCGAAAATCTATAGAAATATATTAATAATTGAATTTAAAAGGTTTTTTTTACTTTTGGTCCGCCATTTTGAGTTTTGATTTTGACCTCAAATTTGAAATTTGCGACCCCGAAAACCTATATATACAAATCGGCATCAAGATTCGTTCGCTCAAATTAATGTGCCCTTGAAAGGGTTAAGAAGCAGTTTCTCACTAAATCTATTTAAAATAAAAGCCTTTGCTTGGTGAAACAAGTAGAATTCTTAGTACAAAATTGTTTGGGTATCTGTTTTTGTAATATCATTTAGATGAGTTTAATAAGAAGTTACTTCTAGATAGTGAGAAGCTTTAAAAATTGATTCTCCAAAACGTTGATTACAATAAACCTTTTTCCAAGGTGAACCAAGTAGAATTCCAGTTAAAAAATACATTGGATACTATTTTTACTAATAACTTGTATATGGGTTCGATTAGAAGACACTTCTAGATGGTCAAAAAGCTTTAAAGTAATTTTTCAATGAAATTGTTGAAAATAAAGGTTCTTGCTAGGTAAAATACTGGCATTGCCAGGTGAATCATGACTGAGGCACCATTTTTTCGCCATTCATCAAATTTTTTCTCTAAAATAAAAGAAGCAAGAGCATCATTTTGCAGCGCTACTGATTACATCAAGTGGGCATACTCGGTCGATTTGTTCGTTTCTTTGATGGGTTTAGTGCGTAGAGAGATTGCTTATGATCATGTATGCAGCAGCGGTTAGACGGATGGTCCGATGAAAGTACGATCTGACAGGCCAGAGATGTACGTTCATTAGCTGCTATTCAGTTCAGCGGGCCAACTGCGAGGGTGGATCTCACTCGATGGCTGCTGGAATTCTCGACATGTTACTGCTATCCTTGTCATATAATTATGAACGTCTCTTCAGAAATTATCTCTCTTTTTTTTCTCCTTCAAAAACAAAAAAGTTTTTCGATTAATTGATTGTAATAACAATTTTATCACTTTGCAGAGCCGCAAAATTGAGCTAATTAAAAACGAAGCAAAACCGAAGGACGTGCTTGATTTACTTCAAGATTAGACGCAGCCAATCAACTAATTATCCAATTGAGTCAATGAGCACCGGGATTTATGTAGTTACTTCTAATTTGGGATTAATCGCATGATCGTTCGCGACGATGAAAGAATGTCTCGTAACAAATTTACATGTCGTGTCGCCTAGTTAATAACCCAGCCAATTATGGTCACTTTAATTTGTTCGACCAAAAAAAGTGGCCGGAACCACACACTGATGAACTCATTATTTTCTTCTTCTTCTTCTTCTTTTTTCCACGAAAATCGCTTTCACGCGAGTGTAAATATGCATGGCCTCTCAGAATATTGCTGCATTTATAATGAAAACTGCTTGCACCATTTTTGTTCAACTTTTTCTTCATACCAGGTTGCTTCTTTGATAATATCTGACGAGATATTAAGATTTGATGAGAAAAATTCTTCCTATATGTTCTCTTCTGACAAAAAATTCAATTCAATTAAAACAAAGATTCTTGTTCGAATTAAGCTTCAATTAGGAAATTGCGAAAAAATAAGCGAAGAAAAATTAGCGCAGGGAAATTTTTTTGTTTCTACGACACAACACTGTGAACAATTTTTTTTTAAAGACTGTTTTTCTGGATAAAAATGTATACAAAAGGGACAGAAATGCAGATCGCTACTTACAGAAAGCGAAGCTCGAGTTCAGGGGACGGGGGCGCCATATTGTCTGCCAATTCCTCGAGGATGACTGGTTGCATTCAAACATGAGATCTCGGAACCTCGGTAGTGCGCCACTCTAATGTGGCATAACTTGAAACGCTTGCTGTGTCTAAGTCGTTCTGGGAAAACACATGCACCAGGTTCTAAATGTGTAGGAATATATATATATATATATATTTATATATATAGCACAGAAAACCGGTACCGGATGCTGCAAAGTACACGGGAATTAGTGCTTCTATTCAAACTCGCGAATAAGCGCACGTATAATATTAACGAAAACACCGGTTACGAAAAATTGATAATCTTTTGTCTTAACTTTTTGTTTCAACCTTTTTACTCCTTTCTTTTTCTCGGGTCATTTTTAAAACACATTTTAATTGAGTGCACTTTTAATTAGTCAACATTTTAGTTAAGTAGAATTTTAATTAATTAAAATTTTGTTTCAATAACATTTCGGTAAAGTAAAATAATTTAAGTCAGAATATGTATCGCGAAAAAAAAAAGGAATTTAAAAGTCTAACAGTGATGCATGACGTCGCAGTTATAAACTCTTATCTGCCGCAGCACGTGTGCGTAACTTATTGAAAGAAAGTGCATTTAACTGACTAGCAGATGCCAGAAAAACGAGTTAGGTGCAAGATTAACGAAAAGAATTGACGATAAAAAAAGAAGAAGATGAAGAAGGAAAAAAAGATGCGCACAGGAATTTCGATGAAACATCATTGATCGTTAATTATACACGATCAACACGGGCTGCTGAAAATCGACAGTTCGGTAGGCGTGTTGGACATTTAACGATAATTTTATTAAGAGCAACCTGCAATTAATGTTACTTCACGTTTTTTGCATGATGCTGCAATCTCGTATTTCAATGCGATTCATCTAAAGTGTGTTTCAATATGTTTTTTTCTCTTTTTTGCAATAATAATTATTTTATTGACCTGTATTCATGCTTAATTTTTTTAATTTTTGATATTAACAGTGAATTAAAAACTTGTATTAAAAAAGAACAATTTATAAAATAATATTTGTAAAGTTTATTTTGTGAAGTATATTTTGTAATGTCTAATTTTTTAGATAAATTCAAATCTGATTAGAAATTCTTACTTGATTTCTAATCAAAAACTTGAAGTTGTAAATTTTTTACTTCGAAAATAATTGTTTTTTTTTTATGGCGGTATATTTGATATATTTTTTTCCTTATTAGAAATCGTTAGTCCAATTAGCATTAATGAACTTACAAGATCAAAAAATATTGTGTTACGAGATTTTCGTCGAATTTTACATCCCACTTTGTTTCGAGGAAAATTGGTAATTTTTTGACCTGTTCAGAAGGAGAGAGAGAGAGAAAAAAATAAGTACCGGTCGCTTCAAAGAACACGGATTTTCCGTAATTGTCATTATGCCTTAAAACGTGAAGACAGATTGAGTCCAACATAAAAACCGGTTGAGCTTTATCTCTGCTGACATCGGACTACCGTAATTTAATTATGAAAGACAGATCAATCATAGGCAGTAACGAAATGTCAAGAAAAAGTGAAAACAGTTTCTGAAAACTTTTAATTAGCGTATTTCTTATAAGAAAAGTTTTGTCTTATCAAAAAATCGACTCTTTGGGTCTGAGAGGTTTCGTCACTGAAAAAAAGAATTGAATTTAGAATGCTCGTACAAAAGGAACGAGCTCATTCATTTGACACTGGATGAATGTAAAGATTTTCCCATAGGCCAGGTAAAAAGACACCCCCGCAGCGCAGACCGGAAATCTCTGCTTACTCGGTTGGCTGAATGGTCCCAATCCCTTTTTGCCCTGCATTCCAAATTTTCCTGATAAAAAGAATCTGAAACTATTATAATAATATTACACATAAAAATAATAATATTTTAAATTAATTAAAAAGCGCCATAAAATTTCATGGATAAAAAAAATTTATGAGAATACCTAAAATTGTAATAAAAAGCTTTCATAAAACGACATTAAAATTGAGAATTTTGTTTCTTTGCTGATCTTTAATAATTTCTAAAATATATGTTTAGCTTAAAACAAATTGAGAGTCGAAATAAATTAATTTACCTGTCGTATTTTTCATGTACACGTGCGCTTTTCGGCATGGAAAAGCGATGATGAAATGACTATTCCCACGTCGCCCCTTCGAATTTATTTTTACTTTTTTTTCCCTTTTTTTTATGTCATCGGCCACGATGATTTACTGGAAGGTTTCAAGGACAGTATTTTTATTTCATTTTTTTGTCACGCGAAGTTTTGGATTTATTTTTTTCGAGTGTACATTTTATATAATTTTAAATTAATGGAGCAGGGAAAATAATGATCCTAATTCCTGGACATAAAATCTTTACGATGTTTGGTAGAATTTTTATTTTTCAAATTTCAAATTAACTAGCTTTTTGCAATAATTTAAAAAAATTGTTTAGTATAATTTTTACAGTAAAGTATTTGTAGTAAAATGTTTAAAGTAAAATGTTTATAGTTCTTTTTTTATAAATTAATATTATCAATTCAGAAATACTTTTTGCAATGTATAACAATTTAATTCTCAAAATTAATTCCCAATAAAAGTGTAGGAAAGATAAATTTTTTTAGCTAATTTTTTGTTGAAAAAGTAATTTTAAAATGTAAATGAAGTCAATTATCATTAAATAAATTTTTTTAAATTCATTAAATCCATAAACTGGCGTATAAATTAAATGTTTCACACTGAATAAGGAGCGGGACATGCTTGATAAACATATCACATACACCTGAAAAAGCAGTGCGCTTTTACACGTACTTTGTCCAGGAGAAATATAAATTTTCTCCCAAAATTCGTTTCACTTATTTATCAGCGGAGGCCGAAAAAAGAAGGAAAAAAAAACTAAAGTGAACATCATCTTCCGCACCCACGCATGCCAAGGATACGTTGAAAATATAATCGACTCTGAGTCCCGAACAAAGGACGTGAATAAGAAAAGGTTCTTTCAGGTCGCGCGAAACCAAACGCTGATTCTCCACGCGACACTCTCTTCTCAGAAATTTGTAACTCGCCGGAACTCATTCATATTCCCTTAAGATTTTTAACGTACGTTCGAGTTAACATTTTTATTATTATATCTGTTCAAAATGTACAGCCAAAATATAAAACTTTATTCAAAAACTTAAAATATTTAGTGAAAAATAATTTACAAGAAATTTTGCTTTTTGAACTGAATGACTGTTTGGAACAACTTGATGAATCAAAATTTAAAAAAATTGTTTGTTAATTAGATACTTAACTAACAAAAATATCTTCTGTCACTGTCAGCTAAAATATTGTTTATTCTAAACAGAATAAAAAACTTCTTAAAAGTAGCTTTAATTCGAAAATAAAAAAGTATGAACTTTTTTTAGCTAGTTGCACATTTTATATTTCCTCCCCTCGTGTCACAAAGAAGTCACGCATCTTTTCTTTTTCACCTGTTGCGTTTGTTGCACTGTACTAGAAGCGACTCGATTTGCACGTTCAATAGCTGCAGCGGCCAATTGATGCCGGGAGAAAGAAAAGCGTAAGGTGCGCGTCTAGGTAGTTTTCAAAAAGCCCGCTGTCTTTTGATCGCAAATTCTATTGAGCTTGGGCCGAATAAAAGGCACCGATTGTATCTTCGCGCTCGGATTCGCGCCGAAAAATTGACTTTCTTTGCAGAAAAAAAGCAGAGGGACCCCGGGGTCCGACAATGAAGGATAATCCAATGTTTTCGCGCGACTCCCGGCATTCGTTTGTTTTTCTTCGGCACCGGACTTCGACAAGAGCAAAAGGGGCCGGTCATTGTCGAAGGCCTTATTATGGCGTTATTTACATACGGTTACTGTAAATACTTTAATCCGGAATCCCCTGAGAGGGACCATGATAAATGATGTCTTCTACTTGACTCGCAAAGCGACACCTTCCTGAGTAGATATTTAAATAGGGCGGTGGCAACCCTGATCAGGTTGTCCGTTTTCACATTTATTACCCGAAGAACTAAAGTCACTCGAGGGATCTTGAGAAAATTAAAGCTGGTGGGTGTTTTTTTGCGGTCTCGCTGAAAGTAACCCTGGGGATATCTTAAATCTTGAATTAATTGAAGAGTTGGAATTGATAAATAAATTATCCTTGCAGTTATGAGTTTCTGAAAATCTCGGAAAAATAAGCTGACATGGTTTTGCTGAAAATAATTTTGCTCTTCTACTTTTCAATTTTTACTAGTTTTCAAAAACTAGACATTAAAAAAGATGGAAATAATCTGAGAGGGTTTTGCTGAAAATAATTTTGCTCTTGTAATTTCCACTTTTTGAACATTATAAAAGGTGGTTCTATCGTTAGGAACTTTTTTCGGTTTACAAATTGTCAATACTTTTTGTTTGTTTTGTTGTCAAGTTTTATATTATTTTAAAAATAAATGATATTATTTAAAATAAAATTCTAAACAATTTGTATTAAAATTATTGTACACATTTACAGAACAATTATACAGAAATTTTCAAAGTTGAGAACGTAATGGATTTTTTTTCCTGTTTTGTTTTAAAAGTTTTCAAAGTTTTTTGTCACAAAAGTTAGTTTATACATTTCAATACAATTTATTTCATATATAATAATTTCACTTATGATTGCAGAGAGTTCATCAAGGGAATCAATTTGTGGTCAACTTTTGATCACATTTTATATTACATCAATAAAAAAATTGGCAAATGTCATACAAAAGAAAAATATGTTGACAATACAAGAAATAGAAGAAATTAGAAGAATGAGCAATTTGATGTAAGGATTTATTATCTTTACAAAATTGTATTCGTGAAAAAAAAAGGATTAACCATGACTGTTATTTTTCAAACTTCACACTGGAGTTGAACTATTTCTTAGATTTTTATTTGAGTTGCAAAATAATCAGCAGTTCAAAAAACGTCATACTAGAATTAAGAAACAATAATATATAAAACATTCTTCATTTTTCTACAACTTTATTTACATATCAGGAGACATGGTTTTTTACAAAAAAATACTGTTACACAAATAAAATTAAAAAATAACTTGTTGCAAATTTTTTTCAACGAGGCCATATCAAAAGAAATCTCCAGCCTCTAATACACTTAACTTTCGAACTAACTTTCATTCCATACCTCAATATTAGCCCACTAAATCAAGCCACTTGTTCAATAAAAGCCAAAGAATCGTACTTTATATCAAAACACGGTACAGTTATTTACGCATTCTTGTATACCTATTCTGGGTCTTCATGAAAACGATCGTTTTCAAATAACGAACAATGCAAGTAAGATTAAACTTCCTCAAGTCGAAGATTCACATACACACAGGGAAAAATCCATAAATACGAAATCCCCCCGGCCATTGTGGTTCCGAAAAACGGCTGAGTTCTGAAATTTCACCTCGATTCCGGATTTATTACAAAATAAATTTCGGTCTCGTTTCGCTGTCACAACGCTAACGAGACTCAATTCACAACCCTTCGCGAAGGGTTGTCATTTTTTTTTCTCTTTCTTCTGGTTTTTTTATTTATCAACCATGTTAAAAATCACGCGCGTAAGTCGACACCAGTGCCAAAAAACGATCTCTTTATATTCTCCAAATGTTTGCTCTGCAGAAAGAGAGAACTTTTTTTTCCTCCCAAGTGAATGTGGTTTCAAAATCTTTTTGTTTTGGATTCATCCACTTTTCTAGCTAAACTTTGTAGCTATATATTTTGTTTGATATCCTTTCAAATGCTAATCAAAGTTCTGCATCCGCGACACCTGACCGATTTCCTGTCGATTTTATTATGGGGATAAATTAGATTCCTCTTTTGTACGAAAAAAAAAATAAAATTGGCGCGAAAACAACGTTGCATCGCACCGCAGGATATCAAAAACTGAATCGTGCTTCTTGGAAATTGAAAACGAAAGGAAATGGGTGGTTCGGGTATAAATGCCACTCGGTTTTATCGATGATCTCATCTGAGGGACCAATGAATGGCTCGGCTCCATTCAACCGTCTTGGAAAAACGTGGGCGATTGAGGTCAGGTCTAATGTATGCGCGAATGAAGTAAAAGGTTCTCATAGCTGCTGGGAAAGTAGCTCGCTAAGATGCGTATAGCTTATTAAAAAAAAACAATTGGCATATGAACAAGTTAGA
>JABFPM010005963.1:0-10670 GCA_022817325.1 Idris sp. 1 HC-2018
AGTTTCGTTTGTTATGAAAAATGTTATTTTCAATTTTTAATAAGACGAAAAAAGTTAAATTTAAAAAGATAAAAAAATAAGTAATATTTATTTCTCGAAAAGTCTCGAGTTTTCCCTAAAACACGAGTATTTAGAGAATTGTCGAATTATTCGGGAGCCCTAAACTTCGAATAATGCCGTCCGAACTCGATCAAAATTCCCGAGATCGACTTGACTCGCATTTCCGAGTACTCGCACACCTCTAATTAGAATATTTGACAAATGTTGACAATAATTTATAAATTATTCAAGTATATTTATTTATATTTTTGTATTGCGTTTTTATTGTGATATATTTTTTTTACGAAAAAAGACTTATTGAAATATACTGTTCATGAATAATTATCTATGTCGAATAAAAATATATTTAATTATAATGATTGTATTATTATAAATATACAATTAATTATTAATATACAATTTTATGACTTTTAATCATATTTTTATGAATAAACTAAACATAATTGTGTTAATTTTTTCGTTTTTATAATTACTATTTATTTTGAAAGAATTTGTTTTTTTTCATAATGTAATCCTTTTTTAATGATCACAATATTTTTGCACATAATATGAATGTAACATATAAGAGAGGGTTTTTTGTTCGAGTTAGTTTATCCGTGGGTTATTTTGTGTATTAGAGATTCTATGCAAATATAACTCATAACCAAGTGCTGTAGAATAGACGCTGCGCACAACTAGACAAATTGTTTAAAAAAATTGTTTATAATGCGCATATCGAAAGTTGCCTTTACTACATTATATGAGAAGGTTCAAAGTATCCAAAAAGGCAATACAAAAATAAAGTTTTTTTCGATTTTTCCGGAATTTTCAGTTGCACCTCCTCTTAAAGCATAAATTAGAATAATGTCACGATATAAAATAGTGCCCGACCAAAGAGCTACCCTCTATTAGGAATCGTAACTAGGTTCTATATGGGCTCTATCTCGGATAAATGTTGACCCTAACTGGGGCAAATGCTGGTCCTATACCAGATTTGAAGTGGCTTTACGTGAACTGTAACTCCTGACTTTTACAAATCCTAGACAGGACAACCATGCTAGGGCCTATCTAAACCCATTGATGGGATCCATTAAATAATACGCTCTAATTTCCACGTAGAAAATGAACATTGGGCCACAGTTGGCCCAAGCCTGGCATCCAATCGGCGTTCAACAAAATTGCTTTAACTTCAATTATTTACTAACTTTGAATAAATATTTACACTTATAATTTTTATAGAGACTATGTGAAATATAAATTTTATTTTGCACTTACATTCATCAAGTTTTTTATATTTTTATTTGAAAAAAAAATCTCTTGCTGCTGCTAGGAATCGAACTTTGTTCCCACAGATGACAAGCCGGATCTATATCCACTTAGCTATGACGGTTGACTGATTTCATGTATATGAATGAAATGACAGAAATGGATGGAACTTTGAGAGTATATATTTTTTTTGCTTTTTATGTATACCTAAACTTTAGTTATTAGTAAACATGTAAATTTTAATTGTTCAGATTAATTATATAAAGCATTTGTCGGGTATGTAAATTGATTTTATATGCACGACAAGTTTATTTGTGTATATAAAGTGACTTTTATGCAAGACACATAACTTCTGTACATATGAAGCCTTTTTCGCGTATACAAATTAGCTTTATATGCACAAAATTTAAATTCGTGTATAGAAAGTGACTTTATAAACATGTCGTGAAAATAAAGTTAACTTGTATACACGAAAAAGGCTTTCAATAAACGGAAATTATGTGTCGCGTATATAAAGTCACTTTATATATACAAATAAACATGTCGTGTAAAATCAATTTACATACACGAAAAATGATTTATGTGATTAGTCTGAACAAATGCAGTTCACTTGTTGTATGTGTGTAAGATAAAGTTTACATATATAGAAAAAACAAAAAAAAAAAAGTTTGGAAAGTGAGCAGTCTGAAAAATGGTACTGAGTCTCCTAATAAGTTGACAATTATTTTTTCCATGTTCTTAACCATTCTAGAGGACGATACAGTCAAAACATTTTTTGTCAACATTAAGATAACCGTAATGAATAGTTACTAATAATATTCGATGATTTATATTATAATAAAATTATGTTCGTATATTATTAAAAACTACGAAAAAAATGAAGACTTAATTTTTTAACGTAGCGTGGAATTTCTTTTAATGTATTACATCAAAAGTACTGAAAATAAGAGTAATTATAATCAGACAAAATTTCAGTTGCTTGGTTTAAAATTTCAAAATTTTAATAAATACTATCAAAAAAGAAAAAATGAAACCATAGCACTTTTTATTCACAATCATTAAGAATAATAATAAAACCCGTGACGAATTCAACAGAATTTTTGTCTTTCAATGTAAATATTATAATTTTCATTTTATGAATTTTATTTAAAGATGTTACAATTGTCATAACAAAAGCTATTTCTTTCAATATTATATTATTATATATATATGGAAATAGCGTAAGAATAATGTAAAAATGATTAAAAAAGTATTTATTTCGCATCGTATAATTTTGCAACTGCAAATAAAGTTCAATTTAAACTGCAAATATATGTAAATATATACTTAATACATGGACACAAAAGTCAATAGAACCATCTGACATATAGATAAGAGCTTAATCAAGCTTTATTCGCCAACATACTTGAAAAAATTTAAATAAAGTGAGAAAAGTATTTTTAAACTAATAAAAATTTTGTTATAAAAACAAAATAATTTTCATACAAATTGTTTTTATTTTATTAATTTAATTTACCGCAAGTACTTCTGGGGTTAACTTCGCACAAATAAATAGCTTTTTTGAAACATGTAATAATAATCGATATTTAAACTTAATTGTATTAAATCCCTCTGTATAATTTAACAACAATAAAAACTAATATACTATAAATGTCAATTTACTTTAACTTTACATTTCATAGCTAATGTCCTATTAGTTTGATTATCAAATAAATAGTTGAATTTAAAATATATATTATTAATAGTCATTGCAATTTAACTTAATAAATAACATATGTAAATCTAAAAATTATCTCCTGGTTGTTAACTTTGTAGAACTAATTATTCAACAATAATCAATGTATTAATCTCTATATCAGGTATGAACGATAATCAAGCAATAATTTAGATAATGTCCTGACTAAGTACATTCATTACTATAATGTTTATGACATAAATCGAACATCATTTTTTAAGAAGTTGAAAATAAACTTCTCGTTGCTTAAAAAAAGTAAAAATCTATTTTATATCAAAAACTTTTCCAGATATTGTCCATGACAAAAATAAGTATTTCCATTAATTTTTTATTTAAATATTATTTATAAACTTAAATTCACTAAATTTATTTTTATAAATAAGTATACAAAAATTCTACTTAACTTTTAGGTTTTACATTCGTTAAATTATAATGTTTCAATTTTACTTTGTAACACAGTTAGAATGTATTTTGTATTAACGTTTGTCAAGTTTGTCGCAAACCATTGTGCAAAGCGTGTGGTACACAAAGTCATGAAATGAATAGAGTTGCCAGGAACAAAAAACTAAATGCACCAATAGCTTCGTACAATCCGATTAAAAAGGTTCATTTCAGAGTCAAGAAGAAAAAAAGTCAATTTTGAAAAGTTCATTTCAAAAAAGTACAGACTTCGTACGAATTTTCCGTCAAATTGAATTTTGTAAATAATTGTATAATCCCACAAATTTATTTATAAAGGAGTATTTTTCAAATTTATTGACAAAGTTTAAAAATTTTGTTTGTAAAAATACAACAGCACCACGCGTAATACTTTCGATACTAGTGATTCGTGTAAATAAATTAGTTTTTCTAAATTTATTGAAGCAACAAAATCCTATATTTTTTAACTTTACCTCTGTTATAATGAAATTGTATAACTTTGAATTAAATTTATAAACATTTTTATTTCTTTAATTCTATAATTCCGATCGTTTAATATAGGTTAATAATAAAATTAATGACTTGTATTTTCAAGTTATAATGGTATAATTTTCACAAACAATGAGATAATTACTTTTTCTTTTTAAATGAAAGATAAAGCCTAGACGTTTTAACGGATCTTATAATAAATTTACAGAAATTTTTTTTTTAGATACCTAGAAATATTCAACTCCCAAAAAAGTTGTCCAATATACATTTTGTACAATGTCTCAAAATTATCTACACGCTGTTTTTAATTTTTTTTTTTTTTTTAAGTATGACTTAAATTAAACTATCAAATCTGTTTCAAGAACAATTTTCTATAACGACGATTCGTTTTCAACGAATATTTTTTTTTTCAAAAAAACAAACACAAACCTGGGCGCCCGTCCTTCTTAAAGAAAAAATATTAACTCGAAATTAAGAAAATAAATTAATAATTTGATTTTTGAACTTAGAATAGTTTAAAAACATCTATCCTTTTTTCGTTTTGTTTTGACATAAAAATAAACTTACTTGTATATAGCAAGTTATTTATTGGAAAAACTGTTTTATTTAACAAGTAATGGGGTTACACTTTAGAAAAAGATATTCAATTTGAATATCTGAAGAATCATTGGAATTTAACAATCTGTAGATTGTGAAACGAATGAAGGCGAATTTAAAATTAAATAAAAGCATAAATAATTTGTAAATTAAATCTGTTAAATTGTTTATCGAATCATTTAAACAATTTTTCTGTATCTGATCGCCTTTTCCGTGGAAAACTACTTTAATAATTACTGCTCAACTGCGCATTATGTTGCCGGAACCAAACGTATGGTGCAGTCTGAAGTCGTGACTGACTCAGAGCGCCTGAATTTACCAAAGTATAGAATGTCAGGTTGCGCAAAATTAATAATTTTGAAATTAAAAAAACAAGAATCTCAACATGTATGCAATTATTAATTTTATTCTAACTCAATTTTGAATGTAAATATAAAATTACTGAAAATTGTATTCGTTTTTACAATTTATTTATTTTTTCAAAAAAATTAGGTTGTGTTTCACGCCATCTCAAATTGTAAATTAAATTGATATTTATCAACTAATTGTTCTATCATAAATAATTAGATGCGTAACTAAGTTCCCGCTGTTTGTCAATAGACGGCTTTAGTAGTAAGTACAAGTTGATTCTGACATACCGAAAACATCATGAGTCAACCTTAGACTTATCGTATTCAAACCGAGTTAACACATTCGTGTTTTTGTTTGTGCACTATTTACTTTTGATTGTTCAAAAATGGCTGATTTTGTGCCAAATAATCATCATTTGCGGGAAGTGCTGTTTTTTTTCTTTCACTCGAAAAAAAACGGTGGCGGAAGCACATCGATATCTCCAACAAATTTACAGAGACGCTGCTATAAGTGAAACAACGTGCCGTGATTGGTTCCGTCGCTTCAAAGACAGTGATTTTACGTTGACGACCGTCCGCGAGAAGGAAGACCGAAAATCTTCGAAGACGCTGAATTGGAGGCTTTGCTCGATCAGGATCCGTGCCAAAGGCAAGACGAGTTTGTTTTAGTCCTAGGAGTTACCCGCCAAGCCATTTCCAAGCAATTGCATGCGTTGGGGAAGATTCAAAAACAAGAAACTTGGGTTCCTTATAAGTTAAAGGCCCGAGACGTGATTTTACAGCATGATAACGCCCGGCCTCACGTTGCCAAACCCGTGAAAACTTACCTCGAAACGCTTAAATGGGAACTGCTACCCCACCCGCCTTATTCTCCAGATATTGCGCCGTCAGATTATTACTTGTTTCGTTCGATGGCTTATGGTCTGGCGGACCAGCAGTTCTGTTCTTACGAAGACATAAAAAATAGTTTGATGCAAGGATAGCCTCGAAAGACGAAGAGTTCTACCGTCACGGTATTCGAGCTCTACCAGAAAGATGGATGAAAGTTGTTGCTAGCGGTAGGCAATATTTTGAATGATTCGGTTGTATGTATTTTTTATTAATAAACAAACATTTTTATTAAAAAAAACAACGGAAACTTAATTGCGCACCTAATAAAAAAAATATGTTTTCGCTAATTTTCATTTTTAATTATTCAAAATATTTAAATTTATCATTGTCCGTTCATAAATTGATGTTTTCAACCCTTGCGGATAAGAGTATTCTCAGAACGTTCAAAACATAAAATAAATGTAAAAATTCAATTAGACGTTCGAAAAAATGTTTGAAAATGATATTTTGCTTGATTGATTGAGAAAAAACTACTCATTTCAATAAATATTTGAATTTAAAGTTTTTCTAACCTGTTCAGTAATCAGATGTCATCATAAATCTGCTTCACCAACAGTACCGTATTATATTTGTGTTTTTTAAAATTATGATTTATGGTGTTTCGCGATTTTTAATGTGAAGCATTATTCAATGCACTATAAAATAATTGTTTTCACTTACTAATAAATTTATTTTTAACAAATTTTTAGCACTTATTAATGAGTCGTTCTAAAATTGTCAAATAATGAAATATAAAATGTTTAAACTAAGTATACATATATTCAGTAATACTTTCTAAATTCCTATTTAGATTAAATCTTATTAATTTTAAAAAAAATCTTTAAATTAAACAGGTTAAAAAAATTTTAAATTCAAATAATTATTCAAATAAATCGTTTTTTCTGAATCAAGCAATCAAAATATCATTTTCAAACATTTTTTCGAATGTATACATGATATTTTTACTATTATTTTATGTTTCGAATGTTCCGAGAATGCCCCGAGAGTGCTCTCGGAACTTATCCGCGAGGGAAAGAAGTAAACATTTCGATGTGGAAACCCTAACCTATAAAATTGTACGACATTATACATTTTCAATCTTCTGTGACGCGTACATAAACAGTGTATTTAATTTCTTTTTATATGTACTGGCATTTTAATACTTTTTTTTATATTCGTCTTAGAGAAATATTATAAAGGTTTGGATTTCCACTTCAAAATGTTTACTTCTTTGAGAATAGCAATTAATGAACAGAAATTGATAAATTTAAATATATTCAATAATTAAGATGAAAATTAGCGAAAATATATTTTTTCACATTTTTCATAATATATTTTTATACGTTGAGGTAGATTTATAATCTAATGCTGATGTTTTAATACGCAAAATCAAAGAAACGTGATTCACATAAGGCTTGACAAATGATTAATAAAATTTAGAAACAAATGAATAAATACATTCTGTAAATAAAAATATGCTTTACTTGAAAAATAAACAAAATCTCAATTTTTAATATAAAAATAGTTAAAGACAACTATACCACTCCTGTCGTTTGATCTCTCAAAAAAGGTGTTTATTTTAGTTACTGTTTAGAAGAGGCAAGTGTATGTATTTTTTAATAATAAAATTTTTTTTTGCATTCAAAGGTGCATTTATACTCCCCTCCCCTCCCCCGAACAATAGAAATAAATTTAATTTATAATAAAGCTACGAACAAAATTTCTAAAAATCATCGATATTTTGGGCTGTTACACGCATTGGTCCTCAGCAAATGATTAATATAATTTATTTTCTTATTATGCTCCGACAGGTGCAACAACACATTTTTTGTCCAGTGATAAATGAATCTTTTTTTTACTCATGTTGTCTAGAAATTTATCAATTTTCGTTACTGAATTTAGAAATTAAAGAGCAACATGGAAAACTACAAAACTTACAAATGAACTTTTAGAAACTGAAAAATTTTTAACTGGCAAATTACCTATTTACGTAAAAAAAATTTGGTTTGATACACAATTGTTACGGTTGGAAATTTATTACGCTATGGAAAAAATTAAAAATGATAATTATTTAATTGAAACAAAAAAGTTGAATACAATGTACAACAAAAACAATAATCTAATTCAGGTATGGACAATTTCAGTAATAGATGGTTTGATAATCATACAGGCACTGATATTCCTCGAGATGTTATTGATGTAGTTTCTCTAGGTAATAAATTCAGCCTCAGTAAGGATAAGATACACAAAAATGATAAGATTGATTTCATCAAATGTGTGGAAACTAATTTATATAAAGTTACAGAGGAAGACCAGGAATAACTGATAAGAAACTTAGTAAACATAATTCAAAAACCTCGAATTTACAAAAAAGAATGAAGCACATTAATCATTTTGAGAGAAAAATTAATAAAAAAGTTGAGGTTACTAACAAATTTCTAGAGGAGAATAAAAACATTTGATTCACCCGAGCAGATAAAGTTAATGTTAGAATGGCACTAAAAGGATCGGATTATATCATCGCAGTCAACGCTATGTTAAGTGATGAGGACACATATACGCCGTTGGAAAAAAGCCCGTTGCAGGATGTATTTGACAGATTAAAAGAACTGCTGAATCGGTGGAAAGAAAAAATATTTATAAAGGTTGTATCTCACCTCGGCGAACATGTCTCGAGCTTACGCTTTACTATAAATACATAAAGAAAAAGAATTAACATATCGTAAAATTGTTTCATCTGTTGGAAGTCCGCTACAAAATTTGGCAAAATTGTTGTTTCCAACGTTGAAACATGGCTTACAGAAAAACAATTATACTGTTAAAAATTCGGTAAAGTTTATTAACAAAATCAAAAACACTTTGGTACCTGATGGACATGCTATGGTTTCATATAATATCACAGCCTTGTTCACTAATACCCCAATGGACTCGATTATTGATAGTGTTAAGACCCGGTGGCATTTGATAGAGCCACACACAAACATACCATGGCCAGAAATGGAAATTGGTCTATATTTAATTTAAAAATCTAGCTTTTTTAATTTTGAAGAAAATTGTTATTAAAAAATTAATTGTACTACTGTGGGTAATCCCTTACCACCGATTTTTGATGAATTTGTAACGAAGGATTTAGAAAATAAGTGAGAGAATTAAAAACTTAGATATTATTCCAATACACTATTTTAGATATATTGACGTCAGTTTTTGCATTATCCCAAACGATAAGATAGATTATATGAAAAAACGTTCGAAAAAGAATTAAAGATAAAATGAAATTGAAAACGATAATCAACTAAATTTTTTGGAAGTTTTAGTATATAATAACAGTGAAGTGTTAGAAATAAATTGGTACCGTAAAAAACATATTTAAGACGTGTTTTGCATTTTCTTTTAATCATCCGATGTATGAAAAAAACGCGATGGTTTTCAACCTAGTAAATGAAGCTTGGCTTCTATCTAGTGAAAAATGTAGAAAAAAACAACATAAATTTAGTAAGAGAAATTCTTTTACAAAATGCATATTCTCCAAAATTTATAGATAAATTTATAAAGGTTAGAATAAATAAACATAAGTTTACTGATTCTAATAATGACAATACAAAAAATGTTAATTTAAAGAAAACAATTATTTTACCTTATACTAAACAAATGGTGGAACCAATCAATGAACCTGTTAACAAATAAAAAATAAATCGAATTCTATCATTAAAAAAGGAAAGGATAAACTAGATAAAGGAGACGAACGTAACGTAGTTTATAAAATCGTGTGTAATGATTGTGAAATGATTTACATTGGAGAAACAAAACGAGCGTTGAAGACCAGGACCAAAGAACATCGAGGCAATATAAATTTAACTAATCCTGATAAATACAATGTAATAACAATACATAGAATTGAAAAAGAACATAACATGAACTGGAATAATGTCATCATTTTAGATAATAAAAGTAATTATATAAAAAGAAAATTATCCGTAATGTTGTACATTGAAACAACAAAAAATACCTTTAATGTACGAAGAGATATGGTAAGATTTAACGATATGTACATTTTAATTTTACTGATAGATAACTAAAAACCACTAATTTACTGATTAACAATAGTTCTTGATTTTTTTGTTATATAGGTGTCTAACTTAATAAATTTCACATAATATTTGTTGCAAATTTTCAGCATACAAAAACGAACGCATAATTCTGATTTTAGTTGACACAAACATAATGTTCAAGTTATTTTTATGTAATTTCGGAAAATGACCACAGCATATTTGCCGAAACGTTATTGTATAAAATTATTATAAATAAAATTTAATAAAATGAAAGTTTGAATGTATATTTTTGTCTGTTAAGAAAAAACGGTCAATACTGACATGAAATAATAAAAATATGTATAATTTCATTTTATAAAATAAAAACGCAGAAACTTGGTTAATGACATAATTTAGCAAATCAAAAATGTATTGTATAAGACATTTTCAGTTTATCTTTAGACAAAATGTATTTTTTGACATTTCAAACAATCTATCAATATTGTTATTATCAGAGCTCCGACTTAAGACATTGAGAAGTTGGTTACATGTCAAATCGATACTCGATATTAATTTTGACAGGTTAAATATTCAAATTGATTTTAATTTGTTCCATAAAAGGACGAAATGAACAAGTTTTTTCGTTTAATTTATTCTTTAATTACGTAACAAGTTTTTATTTCTGTTTTTAATTTTGTTTTATTCAAAATTGAAATTTTTGTTACAAATAATTTTATTTTCTAAATGTAAAGTAAATCTAAAACAATAATTTGCATGATAAGAATAAAAAAATAAATTTATAAATACATTTTTAGTTTTTCTTAATATACATTGTTTGAAATTAAAATGAAAGTGATTAAAGTTTACAGACCTCAT
>JABFPM010005964.1:0-10670 GCA_022817325.1 Idris sp. 1 HC-2018
GAATTCCGTCAACCAAATAATAATAATTATAATCTTTTTGTACTTCAGAAAACTTTTCATTATGATTTTTATGTTTTGTCAATTCAAAGAATTCGGAATTCACCTTACATCAATAAAAAAAACATTTTGCGGTCACCCTGGTGTTTAATAACTTTTAAAAAATGCAATTTGTTGTTGAATATTGCAATTTGTAGGACTTTTCCATGGCACTATTCAACAATCAGCTTACGGAACTGCAATAGGAATACTCTTAAAACATGAAGAAGTAGCATTTCGATTAGGTCGCAATGCGGGAATTGAGACTAACAGTTCTGAGGAATTAATGGCATACTTAAAAAAACAATCGTGGCAAAATATTCTTAATGCAGGACGTCAAACTTTACTTCAACAAGTACATAAATATTCAATATATCTTCAAAAATAAAATTTCGATAATAGTTATTAACTAACCCTTTTGGTTATGATTTTTATTTACGGCTCAAAAAAATTTTTTGTTTATCACTATTATACTTAAAATGATTAAAGTGATTGATTTTCGTCCAAAAATGTTCAATTTTTTCAAATTATTTTGCAATAAAATTTGCTATTAAAAATTATTAGTTTAAATTTCTTTGTATTTCTATCGATGTTAAATAAACGTATTATACAAACAAGAATTAAAAAATTTAAAAAAAAAAGTTGAATTTTAATTTTGAAGAAACATCTATGGTAAAGGGAACAGTGGATGAATGTGATACGACAAAAATAGAAAACTGATGATTTCAAATAAAAAAATTTCATATTTTTTAAGGACGATAAATTTGATAATTATCTTGCTTGGGCACCTTCTGTCGAAGCAGCTATAGAAGGAATGGACATTTTTTTGCCAGATTTTCCATGCACCTTGAGTAAACATGGGTCAATATATGACGTTCCATTTCTAACAGGAGTTAACGCTGATGAAGGAGGAATATATGTTAATGGTAACAAATAATATATTTCGTTACATTTTAAGCTAGGATCTGAGTCAGTCTCCAAATGTCAAAATTGGTTAAAATTTAACAGAATTGTCATAAAAGTATTTTTTCTTCATATGTCAAAATTTAGAGTCGTTGAACTAGCTAAAAGTAGTGATATTTGACTTTAAGATTTGGCAAAAATGATATATATATATATATATGTGTCGGAGTCGAGAGCATAGTAAAAATGGTGCAAGTAAATTTTCAGTGTATTTAGAAACACATGAAAATTGTCAAAATGATTTTGGTTAGAATGCAATTTGTAAACAAACCACAAATGTCAAAATGTATAAGTTTGATGAATTTTTCACATGAGTTTTGGACATAATCATTAAATGAGAATAAAAAGCTGATTACGATTTTGGAATCGAAAGAGTTCCGATAAATTATTTTGAAAAAAAGAAGAACTGAGTATTACTAAATAATAATTTATTTTTTGTCAATTAGTAGTGCATGGCTTTCACCATCTTATTCAAAATTTTACTTTAATCATTTCAATCAGTGATTGAATTGATTACATTGAATTTTCTAAGTGTTTATTAAATTGCCAATAATAAAAATCTAGTATAACTAAAAAATCATTTTTTATTTCAATTATTAAAGAAACAACTAAATGAATTACAAATTATTCTTCATTTCTTATACAATTACTGTTTAAACAAAAAATTATAGATTCAATTTGTGCTTTAAAAGCATTTTTAAATTCACCACTGTGGATATTCATGATGAAAACGTAAGATATACGAACAGATTAATTTATTAATTGAACTATTTATATACAGAATAAACTGACAGTTTAATCACTTTAACAATTAAATAAATAACGGAATAAATTAAAATAAATAGGTTAATAAACTATTTCGGACTTTACACAAACTGCCCTATTCATTTCTCAATTTGAACAAAAATCCTTGTGTAATTCGCAAAATACAGAATTTCGGACTTTGCATGTAACATATATAAATATACAAGCTATGTATTAAGGTCAATATTTGAATTTTCTCAAGTATTAGACAGTTATTCAAATTTTGGGAAATGAAAGATATTAAGGTAAAGAACACTAGGCTAAATTTTAAACAAATTCTAACATTTTAAACATCACTTAGTTATTAAAACTTTGTAATTAAAAAGTGATATTTTGAGGTTTGTTCAGTTCCACTCTGGTCTCATCTTACAAAAATTACAGTGAATAAATAAAATGTTCAATTAAATTTCTGGAATAATTGTTTTGCAGAAAGTTTCGTTGTTACTCCTGAATGGGTTGAAAAGAATGTTGATAAATGTATACCAATTAATTTAAATATTACTGATCCAGAGGACCGAAAAGAAATTGCAACTAAATTAGCAAATTTTTATTTTTACACTAATAATTCTCAATTCAATAATTCACGACAAAATCTTGTCGATGTAAGTAGAAAATTGATCACTGTTCCAAGAAGAAATTCATGTCTGAACACGTGAATTTTATTTCATGGCAGTTCAAAATTATTTATTCTATGATTTGACAGTTACAAATGAATTTTTATTATTTCAGTTAATCGGTGATTCTTACTACTATGCTGCGTTTAACATTATTTCAAAAATAAGAGCAAATAGAGCCAAATCAAATGTCTATCGATATTACTTCAATTACAAAACAACAAACTCAGTGTTTAGAAAATCATTTCCTTGTGGAATGGGTAAAATACTCATAGTTATTACAAATTAGTTGCAAAGCTAACTGAATATAGGTTCCAGCTGAAATCGAAAAAATTGATCTTTGAAACTATTTTTATAAGAAATAATGACATTTTGAAAGCCGATTCCACTAAATTCTTTCTTTCTACTCACACATAATTTGAAATACTACATTTCTGCTAAGAAGTAGTATACATGTTTTCAAGTCTTAAAATAATATTGTTTACATCATACATGAAAAATAATAGTAAAATATGCATATTTCTTAGCAGAAATTTAGAATCATTTAAACTCTGTGCAATTCGAAAGAATAATCTTAGAAGAGTCGCTCTTTAAAATTGCATCAGTCTTTAAGAAAATAATTTCAGCCCCCAATTTAACTCTACTTCAACTAGAATAACCCTATTAATTTACTACCTTTTGTGTTCAAGGTTGCTGTCACTATGATGAACTTGAATATATTATTTATTCTAAATCAAGAGGAAACATTCCAAAAATTGGCAGTGTACAAGAAACATTAACAAATGTTTTTTCAAAATTGTGGACCAATTTTGCAAAATATGGGTAAATTTATAGAGCAATCGACCAAAAATCAATATAAACTATATTAAAAATGTTTAATACCCTTTATATTTTCACATTTTCAGCAATCCTCTTCCTAAACCAGATGTCAGTTTATCTTTACAAACTTGGGAACCCACAAAAAGTAATGAAATTTTAGAAATAACAATTACAAATGAAACGAAAGCTTCTTTGACAAATCAAAAAAGTTTCTTAGATGACAGAATAAAATTCTGGAGTAATAATGTATACGTGCATCAATTTGAAGAGTACTCAGAACAATTTTTAGGGAAAAATCAACTATGATTTTATTATATTATCCATTTAATACAATTTTTGTGAACAAAAAAAAACAATAAACAATTTTATAAAAAATTTATTCCATTTGTATTTTATCTTACAAATATTCACTGAAAAATAATAATGAAGGAGTTAATCATAATATGAATAAAAATAAATTTTCAAACATGTATATGCAAAACTTTTTACATTTATTTGTATAGTACTAAACATAAATGTAACATTTTCAATAACACTGGTACTTTTGATGGTATTGTGTAAGCTGATAAAATTTAAAGATATAAAATCCAATCACTTTTTCATTTAAGCAACTCAAATACTTGTAAAACTTCAAATTTTACGAAGATAAAACATCTCAGTCTATTTTTAATGCATCTTATAAATTTGTATAAAAAAATGTTGAACTTTCTTAACTGATAATTACTTATTCTTTTATAAATGTATTCAAACTATTATGCTTATCAATATTATATTTTAAAACTTTTCGCAGAATTTTAGATAGGAATTTAATAATAGGTTAAATAAAACTTTTTTGAGCATATAGTTAAATTCCACGTAAGTTGCAAACACCATGTCAGAAACTTCCGGATAAGTTTCAATGGTATTGGAGGAGATGAAATATGAATGAAACTTAACCCCTTCACTACTTATTTTCAGAACTTATACGGGAGAAATGTGTGAAACTTACACAAAATTCAACTGTAATTTGTCAGTTTTAAGTTTTATTTAAACATATTATATTCCAAGCTAAATTTTAAAATTATTCCTCGAATACAATGAGTGACTAAAAATAATTTTTACAACTTTTATGATTTATTCTAATAGCTGAGCTTATCAATTCTAAAAGTAATAATTATCTAAAATTTATTTTCAGTAGAAAACAATCAATGCAAATAATAATTTATTCTCAATAGATAACAAAAACATGTATCATATAAAGTTAAGCAAATCCTGTTTTAGACCTTGCAATTTACATAAAATTATTTTATGTAATACTTTTTTTAAATTTAAAATTCAACTTTTGTAAATATGTAGCGCAGATTTCTATAAAAATATATACAATTTCTAATATAAATATTATATGTCTTCTTTTTTATACAAGTTTCATTTCGAACTCTTGTTCAGTGAAATATTTTGCATATCAGATGTGTAAAATATCACAGATCATTATGGGAAGTCGCAATTACACATGTTAAATTTAGATACTAAATGCATTTGATCATCGCAAAGGACGTATTGTACATAACGTTGCATGTGCTTGAGCCTGAAACATGACAATTTTTATTGTTAATACTAAATCAATTTCACGTCCTACATTTTTTTAAAACACAATTTCTTTGTATAATTAAATTATTGTTAAACATTAGTTCTCAAATTAATAATTTTTTTGTTAAATACTTTCATGATATTAAATTTATGAAGTAATTATAGTTCAACTGAAAATTATACTTCAGTTACAAGCGAATTTACAATTTTGTTTTCATTTATTTTATTAAACTTTTAATTATTTTTAGCAGAATAATATCTAATGTCTAATTATTTGTTGTATATTTTATTAAAAGTATAAAATTCTAACTTTCAACAAAATATATTACAATGAAAAATAACAGTTGTAAAATAATTTTCCAAGGACTAAATATATATCGATTAAATATTTACACAAACTTTCATTTTCTGTTTTTGGTGTTATATATTAATTGAAAACGATTATAGTCGTTTATCAAATATACGTTTTATTTTATAATAGTATAGAATTAATATTTTTAATCAACATTAATATCGCATTATTAATAATGCATAACATTTAGTTTTTTAGCTTAAATATTTGAAGTCCCTGATCATTAGGATTCAATAATACTATACTGGTGTTTGATATTTTCTACTGTTTAGTTGAAAAAAAAACATTTACGTTTAGAAGTAATTATATTAATATTATAATTAAATAAAACTCAGATTCGTTTAAAATGTATCCAAAATACAGTTTTGAAAAAATTTAGTTTTAATAATTTTGTTTTGAAATTAATCAAATCTTTAAACATAAATACAAAACTAACAAAACGTTACCTTCAAAACGAAATTAAATTTAATTACAATAAGATAATTTATGTTCTTTACAAGTATTTAAACAAAAAGTATACAACACGAGAATGAATAGAATTATCAGTAGTGTTCATCAAATTAATTACACTAATTATTACACGAGCAATTAAAAAAATATATACATCAATTTAAAAATAAAAATTTTATAAACTAATATTACCAACATATAAGCTATTGTGACATTTCCAAAGTTGTATTCAATTGAAGCAATGTCAGCCTGTTTTTTAGAATTATTAACAAATGCTATTTTTGGTATACCTCAAACAATTGATCCTTTTTATTACAGCATATCAGCTGATAATAACATTATTAGATGTTTTGTTCAATACAAAATATTAAATTATTTACCTTGTGCTGGAACCAATTTTGTAAACATGACTGACAAGCTTTAGAATTTCTCTAAGGCCAGAAAAAAACCAAATAACTCCATTAGTAAAATGTTACAATTTTGTCAACACAAACATCAATACATAAAACATATTTCCATGTGCTATATAAAATATAGATGAAAGATATTCATTGAAACATCTGTTACAAAATTACATAAAAATAACTCAAACTTTAAAAAATGAAGTTATTACGACTGATTTTTCTTGCTGGCTATAAATTTAATTAAATAGCTAAAGTTAATCTTTTTTCACATTAATTTACCGGTGCTCCGATTCGCGATAAATATCGATTTCTAATATGAATCTCAGACTGCGGCAAAAGATCCGAAGAACCAAAATCAGCAATATCAGATGGAAGTAAACTTTCAGTTTCCGAATTTGTTGACAGCAATCTGGGATTATCGTATTTGTAACGTTGAGCAGGTGTCATATCCAGATAACCATTAGAATAATTTCTGTCTACAATCCAGATTATGATGGCTGTGATCAAGGACACTAAAATATAAATGCAAACATATTTATAAAAAAAAACATTCTATTTCAACCAAAGATTACAAAAAATGAACAAACTAGTATTTTGCTTACCCCACACCCAACCAAGGAAGAACATTTCCAGCCAAAAGTACCCGTCTTTATCTACTATTATACCTGTTACTATGGAAATAACAGCTAATCCTAAGTTTTGAAGAGCTTGAGCTCTAAAATAATCAAAAGAAAACAATAATTATTATCAAATTGTGCGGTATACTATTAATTTAAAAATTTCGCATTCTAAAAATTAAACCTATAACATTAATTTGATAACGTACATTCCGTAAGCAGTTCCAAGTTGATGCTCAGGAATAACCAAAGCAATTAATGGCCACAAACTACTAGCCAACATGGCATAACTAAGACCCAAAATGACCATGCATATGTATGGGCTGATTTGAGAAAAGTTGAGTAACGCATGGGCCAAAAATGAACCACTTATACTCAGTATAACCCAAGTTACATTTTTCCCTGTTCTATCTACAATAAATCCCATAAATGGTGACGCTACAGCAGAAATTAAATATACCAAAGAATTCACATGGTTTGCTTCATTAGGACTATAATTATATTTCCATTCAAAGAAAACTCTAAAAAAGAAAACATTTTAAATCGTAAAAATCTTGTAATAAATATAATTTTCAGGATAAAAAGAGTTTGAACTTACTTTCCCAAAGCAATGAATGGAAAAATGGCGATATAATATGCTACACAAATAAAAGATACCATCCAGAAAACTGATTTGAAATCTTTGATGTCAGAAAATTTGATAACTTTTTCTTCTTCACCGTGTCCTCGCCTGAGTACATTTTCTGCATGTTTATCCATGAAGAATAAAATAATGGAGCATAATAATGAAGCCAGGCAGGTCAAACTTGCAAAACCAATGACAAGACCTATACAAGCACTGCCTTGATAAAATTGATATACATAGGTGTAAATGGTTTCCATAACTATAAAGTTTACAGTCGATCCAAGTCGTGAAATACTCATTTGAAGTCCAAAAACCATATTGAGCTCTTTCCCTTTGAACCATAGCACAGCATAACTGTTTTGAGCAACTGCTAAAGATTCGCATCCAATACTGCAATAAGATTTAATTTTTTTATCAGAAATTCTTATGTTTATTAATTTATAAAATAAGCATTTTGCTATGCAAATATTACCCAAAAATGAATCTTCCTAACGCCATCATCCAAAAAGTATTTACATAAGCACCAAATGCAAAAATTACTTGTCCAGCAAGTCCAATAAAAGTATAAATAGTAGTACCTAGCCTAATACCGAATACTGCGTCAAGGAGATAACCCCCGACGAAGCAGAGAATAACATTCGGCCAAGAATAAAGGGAATATAATAATACAAATTGGCTAGTAGACATTCCCAGCTCTTTCTCAAATTTATCTTGTAACGCCGCTGGATTGTCATAGCAAAAATACGCCCCTAAAATGATGTAATTTATTTTTTACACATTTATCAAATTATTATTTGACGACAAAACAATAAAAAGTATGAAAAATTATTTCTAAATCTATTTAAATCTAAAATTACCAGAAAAGAGTTTAATGTTTGTGGTTTTTATCAAGAAAATGAAATGCAACAAAATTAAAACGTAAAAAAATGTAAATAAAAATCAACATAGATAAAAAAATGAACATTGAATAAAGTTAACTTTGTAATTATGCAATAATATATTGTGTAAAATGATATCATTGATGAGAACAATGGTTTGTATTACAGAATTGAGTCACAAAAGAACTTTGTTTGAAATAATATAATAATACAAAGAATTGAATAAATTACCGAATCCAAGCGCGCTCATCAACATCAGCCCGACGAATCGAAAATAAAACCTTTTGGGGTAGCAGCATCCCTTGACAGTGACGTCATCATCGGACCTGCTGTATATGGTTTCACAACTGTCAATGACACCGCCCTCCATTTTGAGAATGTCAACTCAACTATCGCTTTTATTTGTCAACAATGTCGTTTCTTTGTTCGTGTCAAATGTCAATCATGTTGAACGTTGCAGTACTGATACTGTCAGATCGATTATTATGCTAGTAATAATGTTTACTCTGTTTGCGAACATTTATCGCTATGGCTTCACTTGTAAAATAATTAGATCATTGCAGATTTTTTTCTTCTGTTTAAATGTGTTTTGATTGAACTGTAACGCGTATGACGTACGATCTAGAAAGCCACAAGAAACAGCTGAACAAAGATAAACTTTAAGCTTTGACTTATTAAATACATTTACATGAGATATCGCCTTAAGGTGATGTATCAGTAGCATAAATGGGAAAGAAACAGAAATATTGGAGTTTGTAAGTAAGTGAGAGAGACACCCTGAAAGCGATTGACATATCTCACCTTAAAAGTTCTACGTTCACGGAATTATGAACCTTGTAAATAAAATTTATTACAATTATATTAAAATATATTAAAATTAGACGATGGTCATGAAAATTAAACTAAAAGTTACAATTTTAAGAGAAATATCAAAGTATGAAAGTAAGGATTGTTCATAAAAAGTTCACTTACCAGCATTTTCTCTTTTCAGTTAAAAAATGCAGTTCATTTAAAGTTTAATGGTTTATATTATTCTTTTTAAGAGAAGAATGATTTATAATTTGTACAAAAAAAATATTTATTGTGCATTTATTTGATAAAAGATGATGATTCCAACTAGCAGCTAGCAAATTTGCATGCAATTCCAATTATTTTTGTATTTAAGATATTTACGTAAGTCTTCATACTATTCCTAAAATGCAACATTTGATCCCCGCCTAATTAGTATTCATCATATTCTAAATGCTTTTATTTTTTATATAATTTTTATCAAATTGAGTTTCAACAAAAACAGACAAGTTAAAAAAATTATTTGTTATGTTATTCTGCTAATTAATTTGTTGTAATCAATCGTTTTTTTGCAGACTTCAGTATATACAATCATATCTCTATAAATCTAATGATTCCATTTGATTTATTATTGAACATTAATGAAATTATATAGGTTTGAATGTTAAATTTTCCAAAAGAAAAAGCTATGCATACGACGTAATTAAATCTTATGCAAAAATAGACATGAATATTGCATAAATAGCTTCATAAGTAAAATAATATCATCAAATAGTTCAAATAAATTGCATTTTGATGAAAGTTAAATATTATACATCTTATTAAAAAAAAGCTCTTCAATTTACGCAGAAAATCATGTTAAAAATTTCATTCTAAAAGTTCTTAGGAAATGAGTTTTAAAATGTAATTAAAATTAAATTTGTTAAATTTTCTTTGAATGCAAAAAAGTATTATTAAAAGACAGTGTTTCTGATCATCTCGAAATTTTGTTTAATAATAATTAATTTATTTAATTACATTTAATAATATACTTGGATAATGTTGTTATTATTATACTTATATTACATCAATTAAAAAAATACGTCGTCATAATATTATAATAAATGAGAAAAAAGGTTCAAATAAATAAATAAAGTTGATTTAAAAGTATTAAACAAAAACTGCAATGTTCTGAAAATAATAATAAAATATGGTATATGGCTCATGTTCAAATTATTTTGCATAGAAAAGACTTAATGCATACAACTCTAAAAGATTATCTCAAATGTTTATTTTCAAAAAACGCCTAACTAGGTACATGCGAAAAAACACCGAACAATATGAAAAAACAGGTATCTGGTCTTTTGCTTCTCACTTTATGATCATTTCACTCGTTCATCTTTCCCTATTTCTTCCTCACTCTCGCTCTCTCTCTCTCTCTTTCGCTCCCTCACTCTCGCGCGCTCTCTCTCTCTCTCTCTTTCTCTCTCTTTCTTTCATCGACTCCCGCGCAAACATTTCTTACATATTTTTCAAAATTTATTTTTTAATCCATCGACCCTTTCTTTCGTTTTAGCTACAAACAAAGTTCGTCGTACGAACAAATCCTTTTTCGGGGCCACATATAAATTAATTGTAGGAAAATTTGATCAACAATTTGAACAAACTTCCTAAAACAAATTGATTTTTGCCTTCCGATCCCGCTGCCTCGAAAAGTAAATTTTTTTTTGTTTTTTTTGTTTTGTTTTGTTTTGTTTTTTTTTTTTTTTTTTTT
>JABFPM010005965.1:0-10669 GCA_022817325.1 Idris sp. 1 HC-2018
ACGCTAGAACGCCCGCCAATTGAGCGTGCATTCTTGGAGGCTGAGCGGTCCAGGGCCAATCACAGCGCACGTATCAAACGAAACGGCACCAAAAAATTAAATTTTTCTTTTTAATATATATATAATTGAATGTCAATATAAATGATTTTTTATTTATTGTAAACAGCTATTAAAAAAAATAATGAAAAAATACCTTTTTTTCGACGTTTACTTGTATATCTCCCCTTAAGAAAATAGTGCTTATTTTCTCTCTAACTAGGTTGATAAACTTCTTGTGAGCTTAAAACTGATTGACTACTTAAAGATTGAATTGTTGATAAATTAGAAAGCTGTCTTGGTAGTACAGTCAAAACGTCTGAGTGAGGCACAGGTGCAGACGAAGATAGCAAACCAAGGTAAATTTTAGGTTCGCCTTTTGATTTTCTCCAGGTTTTATTTTTACAACACAGAAATAGATGTCGGAATCATGATCGGTTGGCTCCTTCCAAATCCTAGGAATTCTAAATTTCGGTGACCTTTCTCCATTTCTATACCACACTGTAAAAAGCATAAAACTCTAGTAAAGTGGAAAATAATTTATTCATTTGAATGATCTTTATTGTAACATTTTTTTAAATACATTAAATTTTATTTCAAAATAAATTTAATAAAAAGAAATAACAGAATTTACTGTTCAAAGATGCTTCACATGAGTTGCAGCAGTTATTTGTAACCCATTTTTTGTCTAAATTGTACACAGACATTTTGAAATAAGCCTTATATGCTAAATATGTTTGTTTGTTCGTAGTTAAATCATATTTTTTTGCTTTCGATTTAATGAATTCGCCGCAGATGAAACAAAATGAATCAGAATAATAAATTTGCGAGACGTCATAATGACAATGTGAGGTTAATTGCACATCATATGAAAACTTAGGGCGAATTCATAAAAACGGCATTTTTAAAACAAAACAAACTACGCCAATGAAAACTTAAACAACAAATAGTCACTTTCATAGCACATTTTATTTTATAATAGATTTTGACCCCTTCAAAATTTTTTAGAGTTCTTAATAGCACTCTAACAGTTCTACAGTTTCTTATAATTTTTCACAATAGTTCCCTTGAAATAAACAAATTATTGACTTTTCAAATTTTGGTGCTAACTTTACGCTGCGACCTGAAGTCCAAACTTTTGATATATTTTTAGAGTTCTGAGTAGCACTCAAACAGTTCTACAGTTCCTAATATTTTTTAAAAATAGTTCCAATTATTAAACAATTAAAAAAAACAAGTCTCTTTTTTTTCAGGGATGAAAAACGTAACGAAATATAACGATAAAACATGTACCAAAAACTAATTTCTTGGATTACTTTTGAATTACTCAATAGATCCAGGAGACAATTTTATGGTATTTTGTATTAATAATACCCATTTTTGAACGTTATTTAGAAATAAATTTGCCCAAGCACTCTTAATAAAAATGCCCCTTAAGTTGTTATGGCTGTTTTTACTAAACACATAAATCGTTATGGCCGGAACATTATGCTTTTAATTTGAATATTTAACATTAGTTATTAATAATCAATTAAAGTTTTTATTGTCTGTTTTAACTAATACATATTCATGACGTTTCTGTTGAAAGGTTTTCAACTTTTTTCAAAATTGTTCTTAAAAAATAAATTTTAATGATGAAATTCGACAAGCATCTTATAAATTCACAAAAAGTTTCGTTACAATTACGAGAAACACGAAAACTTTTGAAAGTGACATCTGTACATTAGGGAAATTTTTTTTTTAAAAGTAAAATAAAATGGTGAAGATGTCAATGTGTTTTTTTTAATTGTTATATCATATATTTTAGAACGTTTACCCGTATCCTTTTGGTTGTTTAAAGGTTTTTCCACTTTTTTGTTAAAAATCATCTCAGAAATGAGCCTTTTTCTATAATTAAATTCCCTGTCCATAATTCTAGTATGTTCCAATCAATTATTAAAAATTTAAGGATATATATTTATCCTTATTATATATATATATAATATATAATATATATATAATAAATAATATATAAAAAAGATTTAATAGGTGTGACAATCTATTTATAGTGTGACAATAAATATTGCACATAAAGTAAAAACCTTTTTTTTATCCTAAAGGCCGAAAAATAATTATTTATTCTATAACTAAAATAAATTGGAAAAAAAGTGTTGAAAAGCTCTGTAAGATTTTATTATATTCAAATTCACTTATTGTTAGCGAACGTTATAGAAGTTATATGTTAAGAAATAAAAACTCATGTTTTCAAAAAAAAAGCTTTTCCTTTTATTTTATCCTATTAAATGAACTAATTATTGATTATTTTTTATACAAACTAAATTTATTTTTCAAAAAAACTAGTTTTAGATTGTAGAATCAAAAAGTTTAATATAAAATGCGTATTTTTTTAAAATATAACATGTTAAAAAATAATTTAAATTGTAGCTAACAAATTTTTATTTCAAAACTTATTAACAGTATAATTTTTGACTTTTTTAGTTAAAAAATTTTTCATAAACAAATCAATAAAATTAAACATACAATTAGCTACGCAATCTTCAAATTTTACACTTCAAGACAATGAAAAGAAAAGTACACGCAGCAAGTTCGGGTTGCGTGTACGAGTTGTGTGTACGAGTTGCGTGTACACAGTGCGTGTACGAGTTGCGTGTACACGCTGCGTGTACACATTGCGTGTATACACAGGCGGGCGGCTAGCCACAGCCTTTAAAATTTTTAATGATTTTATTTAAATCATGATATGATATAGGTTAGGAGAACAATTGCAAGCTTTTTATTTTTATTGTTTTCTAAACTTAAGTACTTTTTCTACGAAAATTCTTTAAGGTAAATGCCCCAATTAATAATTAGTAATCACTGGAACTTATTTAATCGAAATCATAGTTTTTTTTACAATTTTTAATAGCAATTTTCAATCCAAAATAAACTAAGCATTAAATTTACTCATTAATTATAGGTAAATTTGATCTAAGTACCTTTATTACAAATATTTTCAAAGCTGGAGTATTAAAAAATTGCAAGTAAATAAGCTGATTATTACAGAAACAAAAATCAAACAATGTATAAAAGATTAATTAACGACAATTCGCAATAATAATATATTCATAATATTCTTGTATTCAAATGTTTAAAATTTTTCCTTCGTAATATTGCTTGTTATTTTTAGAACATTTTAAGTGTTTATTCAATTATTTAAACTGTACGGAAATTTTATTTTTAATAATTTCTATGATTACTGGTGTAGGAAGTAAATTTAAAAAACTTATTAAACGTTGATGATTTTTCCTAATGCTACTTAAGACGCTTTACTTGAACCTCGAATATTAAGAAGCAACTGAAAAAGTATACAGTTTCATATGATCTGTTGGTAACCTTAACTATAATAAACTATTATTATTATAAGATTATAAATATTATAAATATTATTATATTATAAGTTGATTTGTTGATCAATTTTTATATACATAAATAACAATATAATTTGATTTATTATAAATTAAATTAGTTACAATATGTGGTATGTTAGAAACACTTTCATATTGGTCAGCATTTGAAAATGTATTAAAATTATTCAAATTTAACAGTACTATATTTTCTGGTTGAATTGTCATCGCATGATTCTCAAAACAATTCCACTTTTAAAACTTCGCATCCCAATCTCGGAAAACACACTTCTTTGCTAATTTTAAGTTATTTTAATGGTAACGCTC
The DNA here is from genome assembly GCA_022817325.1 of Idris sp. 1 HC-2018. Classification (NCBI taxonomy): domain Eukaryota; kingdom Metazoa; phylum Arthropoda; class Insecta; order Hymenoptera; family Scelionidae; genus Idris; species Idris sp. 1 HC-2018. Next base: position 3,747 of record JABFPM010005965.1, read on the forward strand.
AATGCGACTTATCAGCAAATCAATCACAAACGTAACAAACTTGCACATGAAACACTGATACTAATTCATTTTATGACAAAACTACAGAAAACAATTAATAAAAATAAAGCCTCTGATACACATTTGAATTCAATTGCACATGTAATCCCATAACTTGAAATATAACTACAGTACATGGGCTGAAAAGCATTACTTCTGTTTTTTAATAAAATGCTTAAAACATCTTCCTGACTACATATTTAAAAAAGATATTATAAATTGGAGTGTTGCAAACTTCATCTTATAATTTTTAAAATTTCATTTTTTTACAATACTCATTTGAAAATTGCAACAAAATCATTCTAAAATAAACCTATATAACAGTACATAATTAGTAAACAAAACCTTTTTGAACAACTTTTTTATCCTTCAACTGTATATTTGATAGGCTTTTAATGAAAAATGGTGCATTTATTCTGATATTTGCACAGTCATGACAACAAGCTGATCATTTCTTAAGACTGAGAGTTTAAAAGCCGTGAAGCAGCAATTTGTTATGTTGGGAAAAATGTTAGGAAGTTGGATGATAGTCGTCAGACTAGACGAGATGCCAACTCGTATTACGCAGTCCTATTCGTGTCCGGAAAGACATGCAATCAACATCAAAGTCGCGCCGGTTCGTGTTGAGAGCCGCTGTTTCATAAGCGTGGCTCTAGATTCCTGGACCGGTTAGGTCAGCTTCTCCCACCTCGATCTCTCGAGGCACTCTTCTGTGTACCTCTCTAACCGAAGCCACACGACAGGTGCCAGTGGCGTACGCAACGAAATTTAATGACCGCAGACATATTTATAGAACGTCCAGTTAGCTCAACATTCTCTTCTCCCTTCTTTCATCAGTTGCAAAACTTTTTTCATCAGAGAGCTACACAATTCTTTGTTTAACAGTTCAATGAAATTCAAACCTTCTCAATTTAGTTATAAAGATATATCTAAATGACATTTTTTCAAATTTTGCAGTTTCGCACGCAGTAATATGATTACATTTTATTATATTTGCAAAAAATATTGCTGCAATCCCTGCGTAATTTTTAAAACAATATGCTTTCTTTTAGTTACGGAAAACATAAATAGTAATTTGAATTTTGTTATACATTTTTTTTATTATTTTAGAATCAGAACATTTATATGTTAAGATGTTTGTATTCCCTAAGAATTTGTTTATTTTAACGAATGATTTTTACCAAATCATTATATCACTTTGTGTACACAAAAACTTGAATTGGTCAAATAACCCAGTATGTTTTAATTATCGGTCGTCTTAAAATAGTGCTGCCATCAAAGAAAAAAATGTATGCAATATGTTGATTAATGATACATGTTCTTAGAACACTTTATAACAGTTTTCTTGATTCTCATGTCAAATATTTGAATGTTATTTTCCATAAAAAAAATTTTTGTTTTCATTTATTATCCATTAAATGTAACGAATTAAATGTAAAAACACTCAAAAATGACAATTAAACTTTTATTTCAAAACTATTAAAGAACAAAACGGCTTATGTCAAAATTAAAATAATCTAATTTGTCATGTATTACGATTGTCACCAATCTTATCACTCAATGTGATCACATTTTTATTTATAATTTAAAAAAAACTGTTTTTTGTTTTGTTATGTATGATAAATGTTTCAAATGATAATTTTATTATATTTACATTCAAAGGTTTGGACAAATGCAAAAAAGTCAATTTTGTATTTAAAAAACGTCATCGGTGCTCATTTCGCCTAGTTTAAACTAGCAAACTACTTCTCAACGGTTGATTTTCCTGGTGCAGAATCCGAATAATGCTCATCAAGCCAAGCCTTGGCTTCAACAGTTTTTTTCGCTAAAAAGCAATGCTTTATTAACACAAGAAATTATTTCTTATTCATTGTTTTTAAACTAACAAAAATTGTTTCCCTCAAAATACTATATCTCACAAACTAATAATCCGACAGCTGTCAAATTTATACACATGTCTTTCGAAGGTTAATGATGACTAAAATTCATATGGATTTAATACTAATAGCGCCTTCAATGTTTCAGCCTAGTAACTTTTTAGCCCAACCGTTATTTTATAAGAGTAAATTCCTGTATTAGAGATATAATTTACATTAAAAAAATTGCAATATGAAATGAACATACAAAAATGATAAAACAAAAAACTGTTTTAATTTTTTTTAATTTAAAAACAACTTACCACATCTATCTCCACATTATTTGATAAACAATTTTCAATTTTTTGAATTGTTTTTCCACATTGGTGGATTATCTCTAGTTAACTGTTCTCAACACATTGCAGACATACATAATATTTCTCAGCATTTATTCTTCTACTTAAATTGACTGTTCAAAAATTGTTATAAAGTGAGAAAAATGTCTTGTGGAATCTCTAAAATTGTTTCTACTAAATGGCTGATTTGATTTTTAGCCACTGGTAGCCCATTTCATCTCTATGGTTAGCCAACTCTTGAATCAAAGTAGCTAGCTCCATTTCCATATATATTTTTTATATATATTTAAAGGATTATTTGAAATTTGTTAACTGTATATAAATAATGCGATTCTTTACAAAAATATATCAACAAAATGTAGGAAAAAAGATTTTTTACAGTTCGATTTGTCATTATCTCATTTAGTATGAGATTCTTTTTCTGTAGTATTTAAGGTAAATAAATGTTAAAATAGATTTGAAATCATTGCGTCAAAGTAGACAGAAGTTATTATATCATATATGATGCAGTCGGCATTAAAGGGTTAATGATATACTTAATTTAAGATTATGTTGTTGCCGGCAACGTATACAATATTTATGAATTGTTCAATTATTTAAACTTTCAACAATTATTATGAAAATTACAATTAATAATAATTACATTTAGTTTCTAATACTTACTATGTCAATACATTTTATTGTTCATCCAAACGCACCAAGCCACAATAAAGCGCAATTTTATTATGTTATTAAATGTTCATTATAATAATTAAATACTGATATTATATACAAGTTATTCAATAAAAAATTGTTTAGCTAATGTTTATCAAAATGCAATGTACAATTCGGACTGTTGTGTTTACAGTCTAGACTGTAAGTTTGCAGTTAAATGTTTCACAGTTTAGATTTTACATTCAGCACTGCAAATTTTATAACTCGCACTATTCCCTATAAACTTCATTATTTTCAGTAAAAACAGATTTTTTTACGCCAAAAAACTCTTAATTTGATTGCTATAATAACATGTGAAAGAAGTTAATTTTGGCTGAAAAGAAAAAACGTACTCTAAAAGTTAAAACGTAAAAAATATTTTAAAAATCGAACAAATTTCCCTACAAGTTAAAAAATTAATATTGCTTTGATGGTATTATTGTTACACGATTTTACAAACCGTGTAGAAATTTGTGTACAAAATATTTTTTAAATGGTTCAGATTATTTGCAAATCATACCAAATCTCATACAAATGAATGTAATGATTTTTCTACACAAGAATAATTCTTAAGAAAAAATATCTATGTACAGCAGCAAGGCAATCATCAATCTCTTGATTGATTCTAAGATAAACTTGATCGTTGTTATGCGTTTCCTGAATTCGTTCAGTCTTAGACTACCGAAGGACGTATTACAAAAGTCGACGCACTTGTCGCACTAGAGGGGTCCGGTTTGACAGGTTTCAATTGGATGACAACCGTATTAGGTCGTCATTATGTATCTTTTCCTCTTCAAAAAGTAGTGAAAAAAGTTAACTGCAGATGGGTATACGTCGGCATTTTGCCCTATACGTGTTCCTCTTGATGTTACGAATGCAGACATAGGGTGCGACATATTTGTGGATCAGCTCCTTTATAGCCTCAGCATTTAATTTTTTTTACGATCATAAATTATATGAAGCGACAAAATGAAAGTTGAACAGTGAAAGAAGTTATGTATACTTCTTTAGCAAAAGACATACTCTTAATCAATGCGAAAACTTATATATCCGATGAAATTAATTCAATTGATTTGTAACGTGAAAATATAAGTTTTTAAAGGATTAGATTAATTGTAAAGTGTTTACAACACCTATTAAATGATTTAAATTTATTGCTGTACGGCAATATTAGTTATAGTTCGAGACTCCTACCACAAAATAAACAAAGAGAAAATGAATAATGACAAAATAAATAATTTTATTGTAACTGACATAAATTAAAGTTTTTTTTATATATTTGTTTGTGAGAATCGTACATCTACCAAAACATACAGCACATCAACCTTGAAACAAATGTCATAAATATTACAATCTTCGATATAAACATATAAATAGACTAATAAATACATTAATGTACAGTAAATTATCAATGTCGGATATTACGATACTGCGATAGAAACATTTGTCAAATATGTAATAACACCTTTTTTCTTATATTTCAATACAACATTTCGTAATTGCATATTTTCTGTTAATCGTCTTTTTTGGTGGTTCTTGTCCAGCATTTAATTTAACAATTTCATTTTCAACTGATCTTTGTTCTTCGTTCAATAATTGTTTACCTGAGATTGCGAAATCATACATAGAAATAGCAAACTTTGAATTCGAAATAACATCATTACGTTGTTTTCTATCAACTCAATTTTTTTTCAAAGTATTTCAGCAATTTTTGTAAATTATCATCATCTCTTACAAAAAATGGAAGTTGTATCAATTTATAATAAGCGTATTATATATCATCTTCCGTTATCACTTAAGTTATTTTGTTCGCATTTATTTTGTCCAGTAGTTATTTTGTCCTAGTTATTTTGTCTTTAGTTATTTTATTCGGTTATCGAATAGTTCAAAAAAACGTGAAAATCGGTGTTGCTAATAAATAAGACAGTGGCTATTCGCACTAGCCGTGTGCACGGGTATAAATTTAATTATCATTTATAAATGCTCAACTTGCGTTGATTCAACGAACTTTGATTTTGGAAAAAAAAACAACATGGTAAGTAAAAATACTTATTTATTTCACATTAATATACAATGATAAATTTACATTCCTTTTTTTGCTAAATTTTATACAAGTTTTATTGGCGTCTCATGGTTTGCCTTTAATTTTGTGAGGTTTTTTATAAGGTCTAAATCCATATTTTCTTCGGTTAAATTCAAATTTGCGATATTTCTAATCGATATGAAGACTCCAACATTTTAGCACTTATCAATTATTTAATACAATACATTATTGTGCATTTAGAAATCATTTTACGCGCACAACCCGCAGTAAAATCATGAAAACCATTTTCCAATATTTCTAATCGAGATATAGATTATACATTTTGATGATTAATCTAAACTCTATGATAAAATATAAATATTTAATTAAGAATAATAAGTCCTTTGCGGTCGTTTTAAAAGACCCCCAACAAATATTAAAAATTAAATAATTTCTTTTTGGTGTTCAAACATGCGTGCAAAAAAATGTGGTTAATATTTTTATTTATATTAATGTATTCCAACTGTATGGATTTTTTCAGAATTTTTTTAATGATTTTTTGTATCTAAACGATTTTTTAGATCATGGTAGGTATAAATAAGCAAATTACACAAAGCTTCAGTACATTCAAAAATTAAATACTATATAATGTAATTTTCAGTTAAAATTAGTTGTCATGTAGGAGCACCTTTGAATTTGAACTGTGTAATGGATAATGTCATATTTTTTTAAATTTACTGGATGAAGATCAAGAAATTATAACACTAAGAACAGGTATGTAAAGTTGAGGCAATATTTACCTAAAACTTGATGAAAATTTCATTTTTTCAAACTGCAATGCATCATTTTCGCAAAAAAATGGTTTGATTGATCAACATTTGTTAATTTTTATTTAAAGCAATTTGTCTTAATTTTACGTGTATACGATTTTGAACTCCAATCAGAAATCTGCAAAATTCACTTTGATAAATTTCTAAAAAATTATGAATTTAATCAAAAACACTGTTCTGATTCAAATTCAAAACACAAAAAGTCAATTACAAAACGACTTCGCACAATTACATTAGACGTCGTTAAAGATTTGAAATTTAAATTAAATTATAATGTGTCTCCAGGTATGAAGTATTGTGATTCCTGTCGCAAATTTGTAGATGATAAGTTGGACGAATACAATAAAAAAGAGCTTTGGCTACATTGGAAGATACTGAAGAAAAAAAAAGCTCCAATAAAACCGAAATGGATTCGCAGGCAGTAGAATCTCAAGAATCAAATTTTTCAGAACTGAATTCCCAAAACCTGTTGTGATAAGGTTTCGGATGTATTACAAAGTCTTAATGTATCTTAAGTTAATTTAAGGCTGTGGAAAGTAATTCGAAAGTTGTTCACCTTAAGGGGAGGTGCGAAAAAAACGGCTAGAATACACAATTTTGAATAAAATAATATGGTTTTTTGGGATTTTGTAGTTGTCAATGGACTGAATAAGAAAATCAGTTGAAACCACCAAAAAATATGACCTACCCCTTTTTTTCAATAATAAGAGTTAAAAATAGGGTAAATTTGACAATGTTTCTCTCAGTCAATTTTCATCCGATTAACTTAAAATTTGGCACTCTTGATAGCATAATAAAACTTTTTATAAGACGGATTTTTGATTTTTTGACTTGGTAAAATGTTATGCTTGTTTGGGCGCGCAGGTGCACAAAATAGGTTATTTTGGTTTTATGTTGGCGTATTTTTCACATTTAAACTAACATAATTTTTGTTTAAATAAATAAATAAAAAATCCGTTTTGCTGAAAGTTTTATTATGCTATCAAGAATAACTGTGCCAAATTTCTGGTATTTAGTTGAAAATTGACTGAGAAAAATTAAGTTATGTATAAAAAAACACCGAAAATTAAATTACGAGATAATCGCGTTTAAAGTTTGGCAACGTTTATTCAGTATCTTTCGCGTT
>JABFPM010005966.1:0-10665 GCA_022817325.1 Idris sp. 1 HC-2018
GTTGTCCACCTGAAAAAAGGGGAAACGAAGTTAGCTGTGTGAACGAAATTTTCGGGACACTTAGCTGAGTTTTTAATGTGTAAGACTAACCTTGTTTCGGGACCGCAGACCTCGCAATATCGCCTCATTTTGTTCAATCGCGTCTGGTAGAATTTTCCTAACTGCATCACGTTTCGCCATTTTGTCACGTTTGAGTTTGTGTGGGTGTTTATCGGTCACTTTATTTGTGGTTGAAACGTTAAAAGGCATGAACAAATGACTTCTACCAGATGCGCCAGTCAATTCTAAAATGGCGGCTGACTTTTGAAGCGACTTTCAAATTTTTTTTCTACTTAATAAATAGATTTACGAATATATAGATATAGAATTTAAAATGTTTGAATTGTATATATTAAACTGTTTTTAAAATAAATTTATTACTTTTTTTTGCGGAATTAGGTTAATTTCGCAGGAAATGATGAAAAACTACAGAAAAATACAACATTTTCTAAATAAAAAATCTAATAAAGTTTCTAAATAATAACATTCATTTTATCTATTTACACATTTATTTTCTCGTAAAAAAATGCTTATTTTTACAATTATTCATTTTTCTTAATAAATACTTAAGAAATAGTACAAATAAAATGAAATTATGCTATTTTGTTTCCTTGAATATTGGCTCTTTTATTCATGGCAATTTTTTCCTGTCTTTTTCTTTCCTCTTTGAATGCTAAAGCATTCGCCTTATTTTCTGCTCGATTATTCTAAAAAATATAAAAAATTATTTAAAATTGTGATTTTTAAAACTTTTATATTACTCTTAATTATATTTACATAAAGATACGTATAACAATAAAATAAAATACCAACCCTTCTAAACTCCTTCAGATTCTTTTTTCTTTCTCGTTTTTCTTCAAGAGTTTCATCTGTTGGTCTACAACTCAGTTTCATCAACTGATCTTTTCTAGATGTGGCAACAGACATGGATTCATTTTGTTCTCCGACCTCCAAATTGTCAATATTAAATTGCTTCAAATTTTTGGCAGTTAATTTTGTACCAGTATTTCCCAAAACGTTTTTAGGAATTCCTGTTCTTGGATCAATTACAATTTTGTCTATCGATTTTTTCTGAAAGCATAAAATTATAAACATAAGTACAAACATTTAGTTAATTTTTCAATTTTAAAATTAAAGTGAAAAACCTTTTCAGATATTATTCCTGGATGATTTTTGGTATTGCTATTTAAAGACAAAATACTCTCACAGTCCCATTTATCTTTTTCTCGGGCATCAACTGTCATGGCAATGAGATCATTATCTTCCATTTCTTCTTGATAATTGTAGCCCGTAATTTTCAAGCGATCTTTCATTAAATCTGCTATACTGCAATTCTAAAAAAATAATTTTAAATATAATTTTTAATTTAAATTTTTACTTGAGAAATGTTTAATTCTATATTATTAAAAAAATACTTGCAAACATTCTGTATCTTACGTTTTCTTTTCTTTCTTTTTCAAATTCTTTTGCACATTGTAATAACAAATTGGAACCTAAATCGATCTCTCCTTCAATTTCATCACAATCTAAAGCTCCAATCTCTGTGTCATCGAATTGAGACATGATCTGTAAATCAAACAAAAAGTTTTTAGCAAATAGTTAAATCAATTTATAAGAAATTATTTAATTTGAAAAATATTTACCTGTTCATGTTTGTAATCCAATAGCTGCAATCTTTCATTTCTTCTTATGACACTGCTGCTTATCGAAAAGGATGAGTCACACTGTGACTTTGAATCTGATTTATTAAAATATGGTTTAAACTTTTCTTTGTCTAGAGAAGGAAGACTACTGATTTCATCACTTTCATGAGCTTCACTATCTTCATCAGAATCGTTTTCTTCAGCTGAAGAAGCTTCAAATTCTTCAATAAATTTTTTAAATTCCTCAGTATCTAAAAAACAAGAAAAAATAATATTCCAATTTTATACAAATTAAGTTTATAATATCATGAAATATATATATCATATTTTGGTAAAAAAGAAAATTACCCATTTCTTCATTATCAGCTTCACTTCCAGATGCATTGGCAAGTTCGACAAAATTTTCTTCCAAAAAATTATTAGGATCATCAAAGTCAAAATCATCATCCATTCCAGCAACAACGTCTGGATCCAGGTCCAATCTCAATCCTTGAGGAGCATCCCTGTTCAAAAGACCCACTTTTTCCTCCACATTTGATTCGAACACTGACGAGGGTAAATTAATTTTTTTACTTTCCACCTCTCCTTTTTCTTCATCGTCTATTTTTGTGGTGGTTTTTAATTTATTAACATCTGTCAGTTGTTCCAGGTACTTGTACTCTTCGTCGTGAGAGATTTTAAATACAACTTTTTTACTTTCTTTTGTGTTTTCTGGATCTGTTTTTGCTTTGGATTTACTTTTTTCTATTCTTTTTATTTGCTGTTCCAGGGGAATCAAGACATGCTGGGGAGCGCTTTCGTCGGCAACAAGGGGATCATGCTGCGACCGATGTACGAGTCTAAAAGTGACTGCATTTTTTCTGTCGATAAACTTCTTTTTTGCTCCTTTAGTCTATAAATTTAAAAAAATTGTTCATTTTATTATTTTAATAAAAATTGATTACAATTCTCTTTTATTTTTGTTGCATTTACTTTTTAAATAAAATATTTATCTGTTAGTTTTTTAATTAATTTTTTAAATAAACAAATAATTAATGAGAGAGTTTTTCTTTGACTTAGTTAAATTAATTAACCATGCATCAATTATTTAAATGGAATTTTCTACAGAAAAAAAGGCAAACGAAAACGCACACAATGTATATTATAAATTAGTGGTCAAATTGTTTTTAATTTGATTATTTTTTTATTTTAATAGTACAATAACATAACCTCATATATTATATGACTAAAAAAGTAAACTTCATCTGCTTACCATATTTCACCGATGATGTAAAATTATTGCACAAATAATGAATTTGTATTTTTATTTTTTTATAATGATTAAGAACAATTAATTAATTGTTGATTATCCCTTTAATAAAGAAAAAACACGTGTGAATATTTTCGCTCAAGACAATAACATATGACGTTTATTAGTTACTTTCTCTTACGTTCATGCAACTAAATTCCCTAGATTGTTTGCCTAAATTCTTAAAAGCATTTACTGTCCCTTTCTAGCATATAAGAAAATTATTTTGCTATATTGATTTTTCTTGCAAATAAAAATTTTTATAATTTTTAATTATAATTAACAATAAATAAAATGTTAAACAAATAAAAAGAGTTTTACAAAATATTTTATATGTGTTTTCAAAGCAAAAGAAAGAGAAAACAAATATTGACGTTTGTGAACACTTGGATTTTAAAATATCCAGCTATACCAACATTTTTGTCAACGTTATTTTATGCATTTCTAAGTCCAACGTATTTTATGTTACGACAAACTTGTTTTCAAAAACTTTGTCTATGCAAAATCCGTTAATTTTTGCACAGTGTTATCTCATGTGTGGAGTTGTCATTTGTATCATTGATAAGTTTGCATGGACAGTCTGTAATAATAATTATATTTAATTCATTAAAGTATAATAACATAGGTTGGCGATTCAAATAATATAGACAAAATGAGCAGAAGAAGACGAGAAAGTCAAGATTTTTCAAGCTCAATACAATCGTTTTTACGTGAGTATTTGTTTTATATTTATTTTGTTCTGTCTGAAAAATGATTTGTTAATGGTACTTAAAGAAGTTGTTTGTTTGTTATTATTTTGGTTAAATTAAACATTTTTATTGTATAATGCTTGTAATAAAATAAACTCAAATTAATTTAGAATATTTTGCGTCAGTAGTTAAAGAGATAAACAATAGGTATAATGTTTATTATTTTGACAAAAAGACGATTTAGATTGTGAAGGTCGATAAGAAAACAATAAGAAAAAAAGTGCATGGAAGTTTTTTTGTTTATTAAACTTACGTTTTAAATACGGTTTAAAATAAAATGACGAATTATGGTTCAATTTTTCTTTCAATTTAAAAACTAAAATGAAGTCTTTTGTATTTCTTTTTTCGCAATATTAAATTTGTATAAAAAATATTAATATAAAATTATTAATAAAATTAAAATCCTTAAAAATCAGACCGCGTTAAAAATCAAGTTTAGGAAAGTATTGTTTTTTAATAACAGTAATACGATTTTTAAAGTACTTTTTCATGGGGAAGAAAATGGTGAACTTCGATTTAAAAAAAATATTTTCAAATAATTAGCAAATTTTTTATATTTAAATAAACAATGTCAAATCTTCAAATTCTATGATTTACTTGATTTTGTACTTAATTATCCATCCTTTACAGCACTATGAATCGCTTTTTTTAATTTTCTATCTTAAAAAAATTTTCTCTTAAAATATTTTTACAAAAACTCACCCCAAATATTATATTACATCACTGTTTCCTTGTAAAAATTTAAAATTCAATAAAATTAAGATTTTATATCTCGATTTGCAAATATTCGATTTTTTTAAAAATGAACAAAACTTGAAAAAAATTGAATTTGGGCTTAACTGTCCATCCTTTACAACGTAACGTACCAGTTTTTTAAATTTTGCACCATAAACAATTTTTATATCATAAAACACTCAATTAATCATTTTCGTCATTAACATCTCAATACAATTTGTAATCATTGAATTAGTATTATTTGTATCATATTATTTATTTATAACTAATTTAATTTTGACATTTTCAGTTGAGGAGTCCAAAAAAAGCGAGCTATCGACATCAGCTTCTTCCAACCAAACCTACTTCACATCTAAATCCACAAATTATAACCCAAGTTCTCCAAATTCAGAACTACCACCAATGGATTTCACAGCTGACGATAATACTGATTTTCTTTTCTCAGCTAATTCCAAATTTTCGTCCGACCAGTCTTCAAAAGAATCTTTTAGAACTGCATTTTCAAAAATCAAACTTGAAAATTCTCGTAGAAGTTCCACAATGTCCTTAGATTCTTTGGAGGAATCTAATCCCCAGGACACATCCTTCAAGGATCATGTCAAAAGGACCATAAGACGAATGTCTCAGCACTACCAAAGGAAGCCTCTGGACTTTACGAAAAAGTTGATATCAATCCTGGAAGAGTCCTGCAGAAATTCTTACGGAGAAGAACCCAGGTCCTCCGAAGTCAGCCTCGATCAACTGACCAACGAGTTTATTATGCTCTGTAAGTTTATCGAGGACGAGTCCATGCCAGACTTGGCTCCATCTATCATCGATACCACTCTTTCTCCTAAGAAGGGAAAGTCCCCAGGGAGGCAAAACGACATCAGTCTCTTTCGCAGTTTATTCACAAAATCCAATATAAAAACTGTTTTAAGTCCAAAAAGTTTTTCCAACAATTCGACTCCTACTAAAGCCAACAACGAAACCTACGATTTCGAACAGCTCGAGAAATTTTGCCACGATTTGTGCAAAAATGAAGATGGCACTCCGAGAACTCCAAAAAAAAGTACAATTCGACTGAACACTACTGCCACGTCTATATATACGATTTGTGAACAGCAAATGGCGTTACTCGAGGAAGGAAGTTTAGTTGAAGAAAATTTGAGTCAAGAAAATTTAGATAAAAGTATTGATGAACTAAATTTGGACAAAAGTGTGGTCGAAAAGAAATCAGAGAAAAGTATAGATGACATTTTTTTTACTCCCAGGCAAAGTTTTGAGGTTTTTGATGAAGATCTTAAAAAAGAAATATTCAAGAAAAAGCAAAGGTGTTTGGATTTTGCCAAAGAGATGAAGGAAATTGAAAACTGTAAGAAATACGAAGAAGAGGACAATGAAGAGGAGGGATTTCAGAGTTTTGTAAATACTTTGAACAAATGTATGGAGTACAAAGACTGGCTCACAACCAAAACTGAAGAAAGTCGAAGGAATTCTATTTTGAAAGCTCAAGCTGAAGTGAAAAAGTCAACATTAAAAATACCAGCTAGGCCGATTTCTTTGCAAAAGTCGGCTTCCAAAATTCCAGGCTTGTCCAAACCGAAGGCTGCAGTCAAACCGATGGTGGCGCCACCTAGGTCAGCGAAAAAAGAAGAGCCAATTAGAAATGCTTGTAGGAACACCGGCACAATACCAAAAGTGGATCTAAAAAAACGTTTGTTCGTCACTTCCAGCCCGAATCTAGCTTCACAGAGGTCGCCACTGTCATGGAGGACATCTGAGCTGACACAAATGAGAACTCCAAACAAGAAACTGGTGGACAATAAAAGTCCTTTATCAAAAAGTCACGATTATATTTCGAAATATAAACCCGAAAAAAGAGAAACTTCGAAAGTTAATCAACCTGTTACTGAAAAAAAGGAGCCAAAGCATATTGTAAATCTGTCAAAAGCTATAGACGATGCTGGTGGTCGTAAACTGGAGAGAGAGGTAAAAGCAAAAAGTCCGAAAGAAGTTTTGGAAAACAGAAGTCCTGCAACGAAAAATTTAACTCCAGTAAAAAGTTTAACTCTCGTTAAGAATTTAACACCAGTAAAACATTTAACTCCACTCTGGCAGCCTATGAGAAAAGGAAACAAATCTCCGGGAGGATCATTTTTTGTTACTCCAGGACATCCTGAGGAATCTGGGAAGAAAAAGTTTGTCAAAAAAGGACCATTTTTTTCGGATGAAGATGCTTTAAAAGGGAAGAAGGAAACTTTAAGTTCAGAAAAGCTTACTCCAACGAGTTTAAATAAATTAAAATATTCAAATGTAAAATCACCACTTTCGAGATATATTAATTATAAGGATACAAATTTATTGCAAAAGGTCCAAGCAACTACTAATGATATGCTGTTAACACCGGAAAAAGGAAATTCGACTGACACTTTGAAGATACCTTTATCACCTAAGGTAAATTTAATTGCTTTTATTTATTAACACTAGAACTACCAATTTTACCAAAAGGGGACAATTTTTCCCTTTTTGAAATTGAAATGTTTATAAAACTCAAATTTCAGCCAATCTGTTTGCAAATTTTTGACAATTATTCTTTTACAAAATACTTTATTTCATCTATTTTTGAAGGAAAAATATTGGTTTGTTTATAAACATTAATATATTTTACCTAGAATTACCAAAGGGAAACATTTGTCCTCGACAGAGTTTTTTATAAACAATAAGTGGCAAATTAATTTTTGTCTTCGACTAGAATACTTTGTAGGACTAATAAAAATCAATAGGACACAAAATCTTAAATTAATTTATTTTAAAAATGAGCAAGAAAAAAGTGAAAAAAATGAAATTATAGTCAAAATGTGAAACAGCTATTTACTGTTAGAAAGTCTCAAAATATCAGCGCTGTTTATCAAATTCATTTATATTTTATAATTTTAAAAAAGCTGAAATTACAGTCTAATGATTCCTTTCTTAATAATACATTGCAAAAAGATTGACTGTATTACGTTTGAACATTTTTTCAAAATTACATATTTGGTATTTGTAGCTTCAAGTTATCGGAACTGAAAACAGGGATCCATCACTTCCACGAGTATACTATAAAAGTGCTGATCAAGTTCAAGTTGTGAGTATTTGTGAAGCAAATTTAATTTTAAATGTAGGTACAATAATTATAAAGTAAACAAAATAACTAAAATTCTCTAATTACATTTTCTAGGTATATGATTTTCTCTATAATTTTCTTTAATTTATTGTTTCCGTTTTATTTAAAGAAGATATTTTAAAAAAATTAAATTTTTTTCGTTCAAATTACATTTAATTAATAAAATAATGTTTATGTTTGCAGACTAAAAATACTCAAAAAAAATTTTCTCTTCGAGGAATTTTAGAACCAATCAACAACAAAGTCGTAATCAAGCACAAAGGTATATTATTATTTTGTTTAAACATTAATATAAAATGAATTAATATGTTATAGTATTTATAAATATAATAATTATAATTAATAAATTTTATCATATTAAAATTAATCAAAAATAATAATAAAATAGTGACAAAATATATAAATACAAAACTAACAGTTTGTTGGATAGTATATTTGACACAAAAGCATGATTGATATCTACTTATTGTTTACTTTAAATCGGTTATGGTCAATGTTCTTTTATATTAATCAAGATATCTTGACAGAATTTTTTTAATATACTAAACTGACATTGAAGTTTTACATCTGATTATAACATCAGTATTTATATATTGTGAGGTAATAAACTAAATGATGTATACAAAAAATAAATAAATTTTTTATCTGTAACAATATTACAATTAAAAGTTTTAAACAACATTAGAAAATTATACAACTATTTATTAATTGCACTATACAAATTCAAAGCAAAACAAAAAAAAACAAAAATTATAATAAAATAACAGTTTTATGCAATGTTTATTAATAAGGTATTATTTTTTAAACAATAGCATTCAGATATTAAACTTGATTTGCTTATAACTCATAAACATAAATACTTATGCAAATGTATTGTTTTAGGACGTTTGAGAACAGAGGATGAAGAAATTTCAGTTATCGAAGAAAGGCTGGCTTTCTGATTGTTTTACACAAAAAATCTAGGAAACTCGTTAAATGTAGGTTGTAAAAATTGATTTAATATGTATTTTAAGTTTGCGTTATAATCGAAATAAGTAGTTAGTTTTCATAGCGTTCTATAAATTTAAGGTAAAATGTTTTAATATATAATTTATCATTTTATTTTTTATTAGATTTTCTTCTTATTGTTTTTAATTTTTGTAAAAACAACTTTGTCATAATTTGTCTTATTCTTTTTTTTCTTATATATTACGTTCATAATATTTATAATATTACATTCACAAAATGTTGATTTTTAATTTCTTTTTGTACAAATTTCCATTTTTCCTCAGTTTGAGGAAATACAATTGAAAATTGAACGCAAAATAATTATAAAAAATTATAAACTCTTTAAAAAAATGCATTGGGAGAACTTCCCAAATAATACGATTCGACAAAGAATTAGTAAATGTAGATGTATATTTAAAAAAAAAATTATTTTTTTTAAATTTTATTTAGTAATCTTGATTATTGAGTCACTTGATTTGCTTCAATTATTTAGACTATGCTTGTCCTAGAAATGCATGATCTGTAACACTTTTTATTTTGTCTCAAAAATCAGTGCAAGAAAGTAAAATTGAAAGTTATAAATTGGTATCGTGTGCAGCAACATCTTGCACACGATTTAATAACCACGGATGCGCAAAAGTTCGCACGTCACATTTGTTTCAAAGAAACTGCTGTCGTGTTTATTTTTTCTTTGTCATATCGTGATATCTGAGAAATCCACACTGAGCATTTTTTACAACGTATAATGACCTTTGCGCTCAACTTTCGATTTTATTTCCTCGAACTAATTTTAGGGGCAAAATAAAAAATGTTACGGTTCATTCTTTTCCAAAGCAATCATAATCTGAATAGATGGAGTAAACATTGAGTTTTTTTAAATAAACTTGTTCATTTGAATGATAAATAATAATAATAATATATGACAGAAGACAAAATTATTTGTATACAAAAAATTAAATTCAACTTTTTGTGAATTTAGTATAAAACTTTGTAAGGTTTGAAATGTATATCGAGAAATATTGTTTTATTAAATTAAAAAATGTGCATGTTGCATATTGAAGCTGACAATTAAGTACAATGTTGCTTTTTTTTTCTTCAAATGACCGTTGTAGACAATGCTGGTATTTAAAGTACAAAAAATTAGCCTTGTTACATTTATTCGTTTTTTTTATTTTGTACGAAAAATAGATTTCAACGAATTGTTAAACAATCTGCTCAAATAGTTAAAAAATGAGATTAATTATTATAATAGTTGAACATTATATAGTATTGTGATGTAAATTAATAATTTAATATGCAAAATAAAATATTGGATGTACACTTATGAATATTTTTGTTATTTTATAAACGATGCCCGAGACGTACTAAATAATTATAATTTATACATTTAAAAACATCTATTCATTTGTTAACAATTAATATTCGATTATCATATATTTTCTTTTACATAATAAATAATTTTTAATGTTTTGTGGAAAATTATTTCTTAATGAATTATTTGTCACGTTTTTTATTTTTTTAAATATTGTTGACAATTTTTGCTTGTTTCAATAGATTGTATCTTTTGAAATGAATGCTTATAAAATAATGTTTAGAACAAATTGTTGAAGTTATTTTCCAAAAAAAGAACATTTGTTAACTTTAAAGATCATTTTGTTTTTTAGTTTTTGTTATTCTTTTGTATTAATGTTTATATTTATCCATCTCAATGTGAAGAAATATTAAAAAAAGATTTTCAATTTGAATATTTGCCTGACACTTAAAATACAGTCTTACAGCTACTAATCTGTCTAAAATGAAGTTTAAAATATTTCTTTTTAAGTAAAATATCATTTTGGAAATATTTTACCAACTACAGAATTGACATTTAATTAAAATTTTATTTTATAATATAAATAGAAAATTAATAGAAGGAGTTCTTCTTTAATACACTAAGTCATTTATTTAAATAAATTTCTCAATAGGCTATACTTATTATATGTTAGTTCTGTTACTTTTGTTGAACTATTCATGTCTATTAATACATTATAAATCTACCACGAATATTAATTTTACAGTATAAATTTTGTTTTATTCAAT
>JABFPM010005967.1:0-10665 GCA_022817325.1 Idris sp. 1 HC-2018
CATTACAAAAGATTAAATATTTTTTGCGTTGTGATTTAATAAATACTGAGAAGTTATTCAAATCTTTTTTAAAAAAACTGCTTATTAAATTAATTTGAAATAAGTTTACATTTACAGTGTGTCAATTTGTAAAAGAAAAATTATGCATGATAAATTTAATGAATTTTTTGCTAGCATTCAATTGAATATGCAAATTATATAATAAAATAGTAATTAACTTACTCAAATTTATGCAATTAAAAAATGAATTTTTGTCTTCTTATTATTCTTATTATCTCATACATTCTTTACTTAAATTTTTTTAACATTTAAAAAAATAACTGTATTACAAAAATCCCAGTGTCCCAAAATTTGTCACATAATTAAAATAAATAGATACGATAGGTAATATTTTATTGTTACTGAACTTTTCTCAATTTACAAAGAGTAATTTGTAATTCATTTAGTTGTTTCTTTAATAATTGAAATAAAAAACGATTTTTTAGTTATACTAGATTTTTATCATTGGCAATTTAATAAACAATTAGAAAATTCAATTTAATCAATTCGATAACTGGTTAAAATGATAAAAGTAAATTTTTGTATAAGATGGTGAAAGCCATGCACTACTAATTGACAAAAAAAAATGATTTAGAACTCCATTTTTAAATTGCTATTGGTATTTTACGGACATCATTAATAGTGATTATAAAAAGAACATTATTATCTAAATGCTAGCTAAAATTTAATATAATTTTCTATTTATGATATTTGTTTGATTAGTGTAGAATAACATATTTTTGAGAAAATAATGCAATACAGTTTTAAAAAAAAAGTCATAATTTTCGGTAATATTTGTTAAATTACAGTAATACTCAGTTCTTCTTTTTTTCAAAATAATTTATCGGAACTCACGCGATTCCAAAATCGTAATCAGCTTTTTATTCTCATTTAACGATTATGTTCAAAACTCATGTGAAAAATTCATCAAACTTATACATTTTGACATTTACGGTTTGTTTACAAATTGCATTCTAACCAAAATCATTTTACTTGCACCATTTTTACTATGCTCTCGACTCCGACATCTTATAAAAATCACCCTATATACTACTCGTATTGTTTCTGTAAGTCCATCAGAATTTAACAGTTTTATTTAAAAAAAAGTAAAAGAAACTTTATTAAAATCAGCATTTCTGTATATTAATCTATTTGGCAAAAGTTAAATGATTGTAGGAATGTACATATAATTAAATAAACATTTTAAAAACTAAAATTTCGAGCTAAAAAAATAATGTTGAGAAACAATATAATTCGACTCGTTCTCTGTATTATTTATGCTTATATTGAGTTAGATAAGAATATATTTCTAAAATGTTTTTATCTAAAAGGAAAAGCAAACAAATACAGTGTGACTTGTCATTTAACAATATTCCCTTTTTGTTAAGAATGCAGTAGATATATAACTTTCTGATTCAGTGAGAATAAAATCTGTATGACAAAAAATAAAAGAAAAATATATTTTCTCAGTTTAATTTGACTACCGTGCAAATGTCTAAAATAAAAAATGGCATTTTTTAAATAAAAATTGATATTCATACCATAAACTTAACCATCTAATCCCCACCTATGGAGATTTAATTATTAGACTCACTTTTTTATGGATATGACATTCTTTTAATCCCACGGGGAACCTTTTATCATTTATTTGCTGCTCAATTACAATCCTCACATTCATACTTGTATATTGTATTTTAAAAAGTTATTAAATTTCTACAAATATAAAATCAGTTCACATATGTAGTTTTATTTTCTCGAGAATATCACTTCAGAGGTTTAGCTTGTTTCGACATTATGTGAAAAGATTGTTGGTCACCATAGCCAGCACTAAAAGCACACTCATCGGACATAAGAGGGACTGTTCATGTTGTTCACACATTCGAGATCAAGAGTGTTGACTTTATCTTGGCAAGAAAGAAAGTAGTTACACATAAAAATTTCAAAATTTAATGCAGTGATTCGAGTATACGAGAGAATTTCAAGTGCTTTTATTCGTTTTACTTCTTGAGTTTTCATTTGTGAAGTTTGGATTATATTTTGAAATTATAACTATGATTTTGTTGCAATTAGTTTCGTCGGTATTTAGTAATAATATATATATTCAATCACAATTATAATTTTAAAATATAATCTTAGTGAATATTTAAAGAAGAAATTATAAAACAATTTTATCTTCATTAAAGTATATTTTTATTTTTTGTTTTCAATTATAAGTTTTAATATTTGAAGAAAAACATTTCACATATTATAACACATCTGTTTCTACAGTAAACTTCTACATTCGGTAAATTTTGTTCAATTAACCATCTCATTAGAGTAATAATTGAATGCTTGATATTAGTACAAACATATATTTTAGAGGCAACTTTGAAATACTTTGACAGTAGAAAAGTTATATTGAATATAATAACACTTTAAAATGAAATTTTCAGTTACTGTTTACTACAATTGCAGCAACAAATTTGATTGATCAAACAGGAGAATTTTAAAAATGTACCAATTAAAATGTAAAAGAAACTGGTTATTTATAAATAAAAATTTGTTTTATCGACATTCTTGATAACATTGAAAAAAATCAATACATAGAGGAGGCAAATTATTTCTAGCCAGATACAAACAATCAAGCAGATAGGATAAAGGTAAAATGTCGATGATTCCCTATAATAAACAAAACTAAAATGCATGTTTTATCCCATTTTTAACGATTAAATTATTATTTATAATAAGCTTACTTTATTTTATGATGCCGAAAAATTAACCTAAATAAAAAATAATATGAAAAAGCTTAAATTGGATTATTTTTAGAAAAATATTCTTAATTTTGATCATTTACATCTGATTTTGAATTTGTCTACGGAGTTTTGCAGATATTTAATAGCCCTTTAAAATGTATATACATGGATTTTTACTTGGAAATTATAAAATTACAAAATTTAAATTAATACATTCAATAAAGAAATAATTATAATTTATTAAACATATTGAAAGTAAATCTCAGTGATTTATAGTGTTAAAATTTGTGTGTTATTCAGGATTTCCTGTTATCTCTGAGAGTTTACGCGCATCCTAAGCAAAGGATAAAACCGCGTTGAAACTCAGACTCGCTAGTTGCAAGTTAATCGAGCACGGTGTTTCTATGGGACCGGTAGCACCGAATTAGCATCCACACCCACGTCGTATCCAGCAACTATATCAGCTCTTGTGATTTAATGGAAAGTGAAGCAATCTCAACGTTTGCTAGAATTATTATCATTATGCACCCTTGTCACCTCAGCTCAGCTTTATTACCCTTTGCTTGTTGATAGGAGCTGCAAGTTGTTAGATTAATTTCAAATATAGCTTGTCAGGTCACTACTTCGGCTTTCTATTTCCACCTAAATATCTATATATTATAAAATAATCATGCTCATTATATTAGATAATACAAGAGAATGTTGTTTTGTTGTTAGTGCGAAGTATTGAGAACTTTAAATTATATTACGAAACTGGACCAACTCTTCGAGCTACTCCATTATGTTTCTCCCCAAGCTATTTAATCAATTTCAAGAAAAGCAAAATTAACCGATGTTTTGTCAATGAATTGATTTATTGTTGAAATTTAATTTAAAGAGAAGCTGAGAAATGAAACGAATTACTTGAACATTCGAAAAAGCATTAATGAAATAAATGTTGATAATCAACTTAGTGATAGTGTTTCTTTTTTTTAAGCAAAAAGATAAAAAACAATGGAACATTGTACGATTAATTTTGTTGGCATAAAAAAGTTTTATAATGTAAGTATATAGCTTAATTTGTTGACAGTTTAAAATGATAGGATTCACCATTAGTTGACAAATGTTTTTTTCCTGAAAAATTGCAATTTTAAATTTTTTTTTCTAATTGAAGTGAAAAATTCGAAATTTGAGTGTCTATGAATTTAATTAATTTGCGTTAAATGATCGAGTCATTAAAAATTTTCTCTTTTGCAAAATGTTAATGCATCGTTTAATTCAATAGAAACATTGCTATGCAATCACTGAAAAAATTACGTAGACGATGATCGACGATAAAGAGAAGATTAAACGAAATCCATTTTGCGCATCATCGAATATTGCGAATATTCTTTGAACCGAGTATTTCGTATCCTTGCTCTTTACTTAAAGCAGAACTCTTCAAGTGCAACGATGCCGTCAATGAAATTCAAGTGTATAGTGATAATCATCAAATTTTCTTATTATACCGATTGAAAGAAAAATGTTTCTTTTTTCAGTTTTTTTTTGTTTCAAAACGTATGCTCATTAATATTTTACACTGAGACCATTTATGTATTGATCAATTTCGAGCTAAGTTGATTATACAATTATATTTTTAAACCTTTCAATATCGAATTATTTTCGATACCGGAAATTTTCTTTTTGTATGTGAATTAGAAAATTACTTTATAATCCCGAGCGGAAAAAACAGTCTGGATATAGTCTGGATCTCGTCTGGATTCAGTCTGGGTCACAATAATATCCAGACTGTATCCAGACTTAATCCAGATTTAATCCAGATTTTTCCCAGACTGCACCCAGACTGCACCCAGACTGTCTCTGGACTAATTCCAGAGTTATTTCCAAGTTGCATCCAGACTAATGCCAGATAATATTTAATTTTATACCAGGCTGAATCCTGACAGTATCCAGCCAGTATAGAGTGGGTAAAATCTGGATACGGTCTGGATAAAGTTTGGATACAGTCTGAATATAATCTGGGTATAATCGAAATACAGTTTGGATATAGTGTGATGTGAAAATGCTGAAGAAAAAAAAAGTTGAAGAAATAATTTTATATAAACAAAACTATCTTATATAAACAAAAATAATCGGTTTGAAATATCATGAAGATAGTTTTGTTTATATCTGTAAAATTTTCGTGTCAAGATAAATAGAAATTTATACAAATGTATAAATTAATTCAATACATTTATTTAAAAAAAAGCTTTTTCGAATAAAGTAACATATTTATTGGATAAGTATAGATATTTTTATATTTTAAAATATAAGTATCGCATCATAAAAAATTAACTAATTTATAAATGTTCGATGTATGGTAACGAGCTCGAAAATAGCCTATCCATAGTTACCATATGGAAGCTTTATTTT
This sequence comes from Idris sp. 1 HC-2018, assembly GCA_022817325.1. Taxonomy (NCBI): domain Eukaryota; kingdom Metazoa; phylum Arthropoda; class Insecta; order Hymenoptera; family Scelionidae; genus Idris; species Idris sp. 1 HC-2018. The sequence goes on from JABFPM010005967.1 coordinate 5,163, forward strand.
ACAGAACTATGGACTTATGTTGAGCATTTTGGAATTTGAATTAATGTTCGATTTTATAGGAAAATGTATTTGTCTTAAGCATTTTTACATCACACTATATCCAGACTTTATTTCGATTATACCCAGATTATATTCAGACTGTATCCAGACCATATCTAGATTTTACCCACTCTACACTGGCTGGATACTGTCAGGATTCAGCCTGGTACAAAACTAAATATTATCTGATATTAGTCTGGATGCAACTTGGAAATAACTCTAGAATTAGTCCGGAGACAGTCTGGGTGCAGTCTGAATATTATTGTGACCCAGACTAGACCCAGACTGAATCCAGACTCTCTCCAGACGAGATCCAGACTATATCCAGACTGGGTTAATAAACAAAATGATAAAACCAATTTTTCAGTTTTTTTACTATTTTTCTTAATATTTTATATTTAAGGGGGTAGCAATATTTGCAGGTATTGTATAAAGTCTATTTTTATTTAAATATATAGCAAAGTATATATTATTACTTCATTTGAATAAAAAAATTCAAAAATTATATGTTGCTTTTAATTTAATAAAGCTAATTTTTAACAATCATGATTAGTCAATTTTGATTGAACAAAACGCCCAAGTATCTGGTTAAAATTTGATGTTTTATTATTATTATAATTAATTGTTATTCAAATAAATTGTTTCATTTTTCCGAAAACAATTATTTGTAATTCAAAAATAAAAACTTCCGTAAAAACTGAAAGTTATTATGTAGTACAAGATAAATTTTTTTTATTTCAAATATAAATAATGGATCAATTTTAACTTTAATAAATTTTATACTAGAACATAAATTGTTTACAATATTTTAAGCTGCATTATTGACCTCTACACTTTTTTATATACAAAAAACATATCAATCAGTTAACTACATTTTAGCTTTTTTTCATTTTATATTATCAAACTTTCAGACATAAACTTTCTTTTTTGAACTACATTGTCATATCTGTCTTTAACTTTTTGTATTCAGTAAAAACACTTCATTTTTAGCACAAAAAATTACCAATTTTTATTCAAACTATTTTTCTGTGTCCTTATAACTTTTAAAATTTTAAATTGTTTCGTTGAATTTATTTGAAAACTGTGTTTCAACAATTTCAATTTCATTAAATTATTATTGATTCATATCAATGCAGCGATAATATTTTAATATTTATCATTTTTATTTCATAAAAAGTAATACAAAACTGACATTAAGATAGTCCTTTTTTTAAATCTGAACAAGAAAAGATGATAAATCTAAACTAGAATATTATCCGTTTATAGTCCAGACAAACAAAATCATAGTTGGGTTATGTAAGCTCTATTTAATTCATGCCTATATCACTGGGATGGAATACTTACTTTTATTTTTAATATATGAATAGAAAAAATTGCAACCTTTATAACTATAATTAAAAGTAAAATAAATAAAATTTTGCATAACTATGTAAAAAGTATTAAATATAATGTAGTTTTTGATATAATATTTTTTATATGTCATTTTGTGAATAAAAATATCGAGAAGTCTATTCTATATTGTATTTTTAAATTACTATAATTATATAGAAATAATTTAATTCACTTTTCTTTTAGTTATAGGAAATACGTACAATCACAAGACTGTCTTATTACCAGAAAGGATATTAGTTCTTAAGAATCTTGTAAATATAATTTGTATTACTTTAAAATTGATCTTTGTTAAAAAATATGTAACAAAAAGTTAAAAATAACTGCTACGTTCAGAAAAAATTAAACTCTTTAAAAATTAATTCATGATAATTAAAGCTTGGAAGTTTGAAATGCACATACTTATCTGTTCTGTGAGTAAGAGTACATGATATATTCATGTAGAAACAACCAGAAAATTCAACTTACAATATTTCCTTGAATATTTCATGCAACCATATTACAAAATACAGTAATATATTTAAATTGTATGAATATTTTTCATTAATATGGTTGAAATATTTTGAAATTATTTTTCCATAAAAAATTTCATATTAAACATTAAATTTTAAAAAATGAAACTTTTTCTTTTTATTTTAACACGTGTGTAACTATTTTTCTGAAAATACAATAATTTTTCTATTTATATTCCAATTTTTTATGTATTTAAACTGTGTTGGAAACAGTACAATGCTTCTTTTCTAAATTTTCAAAAAGAAGATATAAAAATTCAAATCTAATAGGAATACCGTAGAATATAAGCAAAAATTTCGTAATACGTTTTCATTTGATCAGCATTTCATATTATTTTTCAGCAGAAAATAAACCGCATTTTGTGTTGACTCTGCATATAAAACAGTTCAACAATATCCTTGGTGCATCACAAAAATAGTTCCTGTTTCCAAAAATACAAACAACAATTGGAAATCAGCACGAATGGTTTTCGTTTTTAAAGAATATTTACAGGTATCAATCTTGTCTATTTTGGAAATTATTTCCGCTGATTTTCAATTGTTTTTCGTATTTTCTAAAATTGAAACTAATTCTATGAAAAATTAGAGATATTGTTAGATGACAATATAAATCTGAATATATTAAAAAAATCTTCAATGATTTTTCTTCAAGTTTTCATTTATGTTGCGTAATTTTGAACTTATTTTAAGCGTTTCATAAGAGAACAAAAGTTTAAAGCAAAAATCTGATACAATTTTGTTGATAAATTTACAAATTAATGTTCAATATTCTGCTTTTTGATTTATTAAAATTTTAAAATTAAAAATACGTTAGTGAAAGTATTAAGGCAGAACTTCATAATATCAGAATTAATCAACATTATTTTTCAATACCAGGTTGTTTTATTATGTTCAATAGCAGAATTCCAGTACGAGAATTTCTAATGAATAGTGAATTTTTCCGTGAATGTTTATCAGTTACGTGAAAACAACTACATTTCCGAGTAAACGAGTCACTACAGCGGTAAAAGGTAACGAGTAAACCTCAAAGAGCCTGCTTCCTTTTGACTCAGGGAATGCATTTGCAATGATTTCCGATCAAGAAAGTATTTCGTTTTTATTACTTCTTTGATGAGTTTAGTTTCCAGCTCGATACGCTTTGTGCAACTGACTTGGAGACTTTCATAAAAGTTACATTTAGATAGTACTGGATGAAAGATAAAGCTCGCTACTGACCTTCCTACAGGCTTATTATTATTAAAACTCAGACAGAAGCTCAAGCAGAACACTTAATTGATACGCCAATTAAAAATCATGATGCCTGATTAACTGCAGGCAAACATTTAATCTGAAGTCTTAGTTTACTTTTTCTATTTTTTCTCTTTAAAGGATATTCGATTCCTAAGTAATGAAATAATTTATTGAATTTCTGACGAAAGTATAATTTAAATTCACTAAAGATTTAATGAACTTATAACAGTATAATGTACTTGCATAAGTGAATCCGTCTTATAGTACTTCCTGCTTAACATGTCAGCTGAAACCGAACTAGAGGTAATTTTAATTTTGAATTTTTAATTCATTATAGACAGGTGTTATCAGTCTTTGATAATTATTTAAATGGTAATTTCTTATTCATCACCACATGTGAAAATGAAATATGCACTAAGTTTCAATATACCTTTTGATGTAATATACGTTAATTATTCTTAGGAATGAATTTCATTCCTTAAATGATGGGATCTATTTTAATGATGGTTTCAGTATTCCTTAAAGTAAATAAATGATGGGCTTTTAAACATTACAAAAAAACATAGATGAAAATGTAAAAAGTGCACTCGTGTGAATCAAATTAAATATAAATAAGCTATTATTCTAACGTCTAACTTCTGGCACAGTAAATAATTTTGGTTCAAATTTCAAATTATAATAACTGTTACTTTGAATTACAAATATAAATAAAAAAAGTCTAAAAAAGAAAGTGTTTTGTAAAATTTGCTGTTAAAGTTACATTATTAATTAGATAAAACATTGATCAAAATTTCTAGAATTAAGAGACAAATAAAATAAATTAAAACGGTACAAAAATATAAAAAATGTATTTGATCACGTACAAATTACCATCAGTAGTAATTTTAAATCATGATAAAATGATGTAGAATGGAAATGAAATTTGAATCGAACACAATTCACAAAAAATTAAATTAAATTATTGTTTGTCCTGAGTAAATTTATAACAGATCGCAACTGCGTCAGACAATTTTTCGTCAGCGCAGTGAATTTATTCAGTAAAACAAACAATGCAGCAAACATAAATTAATGAGAAAAATTATTTTTGATACCTCATGTCGAACGTAATTCCAGCCAAAAGTTTTATCTGGTTGTATCTGAAACATTTTTAAAATTGTTAATGTAAAGTTTATAATTCCATGATTTAAAGTTAATAATTACATTATAAATTTTATTTTTTAAATACGTTTTATTTCTATAAATTTTAAACTATTGCAATTATTTGAAAATTATTTTCAAGTAATAGTTTTAAAGATGAAAATGATGCAGACAGCCATATATTGAGAAAAAAGCCATTTATCAATTAGCAAATTTGTTTAAATATTGCAAAATTGTTTGAAGAATGTCTTATTTTTTGCATTAAGACTTAAGTAAACGTGTTTCATATAATTAAATTATTCAATAAGAAGGTGAATTATTTAGGTTTTGAATTAGAAGTACTTGTTTTATAAATAAATATTTTTAAATTCATTCGTTTTATTTGTATGATTTATTTGATAAGAAACCTTATTATAAATTTAGCAAGACTTTTTTTTAAAGATTCCAGCGTATGCTGAAACTTCAAGCAAAAATAAAGGTTGGGATATAAAACATATCTAGGCGAATTTCTTCAAGTATTTTTTCACTGGGTCATCCCCTCCCTCCCCTCTTATTAAATAGATTTTATGCACAATAAGATGTCGTCCGTTGAATATAGAAACAAAGTTTTTGATTTGAACATTTTTGACGTCGAATTTCGTGTTTTTATACAAGCTTACTAAAAAGAAATTGTTGAATCATGCATTCTATAATTTGTTATTTTTTGGACTTCTTTGAGAAATGCATAAAAACTGAGGTGACTTTTTTGACAGTAATGCGAAAACAATTATGCCAACCTTCAGAAATGTTGTTAGTACAAACTATGTTGTCTGTCACTATAAATTTAAAACTCTTGTAAAAAAAAGCGAAAAGAGGCAGATTTGTCTTTTATAGAGATTCATCGAACGTTATTGATCTCGAAGTAGATGGCCTCAGCTTCATAATTCGTATTTATTTGAACTTCTAAAATATTTAGTTATTTTTCAATATTAGCAATCGAGATATCCATCGAAGAAGCATTAGTTTTTGCAAATATAAATAAATATGATTATATAATTGCAAAAAAAATGAAAATAATATCATATCAAAATGCATAAATAGTTTTTGGGGTTGGAGAAGAAATAATTAGTGTTACAAAAATTATTAAAAAGCGATGACAGCTGTCAATTGTCAAATACAGGTTTCGATATAAAATTTGGACCCTTCATTTCCAAATC
>JABFPM010005968.1:0-10665 GCA_022817325.1 Idris sp. 1 HC-2018
TGTACCATTGAACAGAAGTGCGGGTTCAAGTGCAGAGGTGCTGACTGCCCTCGCTTCGCTCGGTCAACTTGCACTCCCGCCCAGAAACCCGCACTTTCGTCCTTTGGTGTCAAATATACTTTGTGTTCCGCCGAAACGTATCTAGTTTATTTTTCTTTACTCCCTAGTTGTATATAAAGGTGGTCTTAAAAAAAATTTTTAATTAAATATCACATATGTTGGGAATGGTGTGTAGGCGGTCCGAATATAGAGATGTTTATACATAAAAAATGAGTATTTTCGATCAGCCCCCAGTGTATATGCGTTAACACTTTGTGTATGAACTTGAAACATGATTTTTATAATGAGATCAATTGAAATATCTGATTTCACGGGTCAATTAAAAATGGGATATCTCGGCGACAAAAATCATATTAAGTGTTTTTCTCGTAAATGCTTATAATATTTTTTTCAATAAATAGCTACTTGAGGGGCTGGTTAATATAGGTGGGGGAGAGGGGGGGGGGCAAGTTAATGTCAATATCGGTTCAATTTTTTCAAACTGGATATGCATGTGACTACCATGCTGAATTGCGGACTTTTTTATAGATTTGTGCCAAAGTTATAGCGGTTTTAAAATAAAACAATTTTTAATAAAAGTTCCAAGAATTTATGACGGGTAATGTATATGATTCGCGATGTTACTACTCGAATAATTACTCAAATAATGATTACTTCAGTAATGATTATTTAAGTAATGATTATTTAAATAATGATATTTAACTTTTATATTTTTTAAATAATGTTAGTAATTATAATTACTAATTAGCCTAACCCTGTCAAAGATAAATAATGAGAATTACGTGCAAAGCACTTTTCACATTTGACACTCTTCTGAGAAGTAGTCAGATAAGTTAAAATTCGAACATAATTAATGTTTAAGTTGGATGTCTCAAGTTAGTATTCTCTTGGCAAGATTCTTTGATTCTGATGTCAAACTGTTCCGTCGACATTTATAAAAATACATACATTTTGAGTTTAGTAGAGTAATAAAATGTACAATAATTTATATTAGAAGGTTAATTTCCGTGAAAGTCATTTGAATTCAGGTGTGAATTCATTTATAATTCATTCAATTCATATAAAAAAATACACAAATTTAATTCAATTTGATTTTCATTGGTGCACTTAATTCATTTATATTGTAATGTTATCACAATTCTATATAAATTCTTTCATAATTTTAGTGGTTTTTATGCCTTAAACGCTTTTCCAATTTTTTATTGAGCCTAATAAACAACATAAAATTTTTGGCTCAAAATTGATCTTAATTTATTCATTTTAACCTACCACAAACGAAACCTACGGAAGATCGGTAAAAGATCTTGCGGCAATAAACAACACAAATAAACAACACGTTTTTTTATTAAAAGTCACACTACTATTGTGCAGAAAACTTAATGAAGTTGCAATTTTGTGTCGATTCATTATTTTTACGTACTGTAAAATTATACATACAAATAATATATTAACAATTTTCTTAATAAATACTGAATGACAATAATTATACTTATGCATTATTTGAATAATTTTGTTAATGAGTATTACATTATTCTGTTCTATGGTCTAATGACACTTTAGAATAAGAAAGCATCATGCCACTTAAGGTGATGCCGAAAGGAAATTCTCAGTCGTTCTTTTATTTTTAGTGATATTTGAAATTATTTGATTGTTTAAATTAATTTTAAAAAAACAGCCATATACCGGTGTTGACTATAGATGGGAGAATTTTATTAACTAAAAAACAACGAAAAATATAATAATTTACGTGAATAGTGTCAAAAGTATTTTTTACGTATCAATCGGAACGCCATTTCAACTGTAAGCTGTCAAATTTGTATGCAATTTCAATGATATTTGCAAAAAATATTCACATTTATGGTCACCAATGATCTCTAAGGAAGTGGCCGAAAACGGGTACAGCCCAGTGCGTATTTGTAAACATTCCCTGTGCTCTATAATGAAAAAATTAATGACGTGTCATGTATGGGTCCGTTAGAAGGACCCCGTGGGCATATTTTTCGATCATAAAAACCTTGATTTCATTTATATTTTGATGTGAACTTTGTCAAAATATCAAAAAAATGCTAAAAACACCAAAAAAGGGGTTTCTGGAGCTCGTGCGCAAGAGTGGTATACTATTAATGACCTGTCTGGTGTTGATGAAACATCTTTTTGGATCTAACTTCCTTAGGGGTGTAGAATGTGAAATAAAAAGTTTGACCCAGTCTAATTTTTATAAAATAAATATTTGAATGTATCTTTAAAAAACTAGTTCTAAGCATTTTTTGTATTTATATTTGTAATAATAATGCTAACTTTTTTTGTTATAAATTTTGTTTATCTATTTCTGTACTTTTTTTTGTCTATATTTTTAACATTTTAAATTAACCAGGCATGCCTAGTGTGGGCTTTTATTGGCTCTTTTCTGATAGTCCATGCAACCATGTTTAAGAAGGGGGAGGCGTTACATGCCCATATGGATCCCGACATTGGTCCTATATTGGACCAGAATTGGTACTAAGACAATTTACCCACTTTTATAATTTTAAGAATTTGCAATACAGGCCAGTAGTTTGGCCCAAGGTTGGCGTTGCATGATATAGGCTTGCCTCGCTAAATATCACTTAGGGCCCAAATACATTTCTTGGCAGCCCCAGTTTCTTTCTTACTAGGATGCAATTGGAAGTACCAGTCTCTCTAATGCGATATAGGTATTTGATAAAGAGGCCATGGTTCGAGAGAAACTGGGTCAGAAAATAGTCCACCTCCCGCTGTTTCCAAAGAAACCACGATTCTAGTAATCCTTTTAGTCTGGTCGTCCATCTCCCTCGACTTTCCATGTCTCATCTATGCTGCCAGTATCTCATGGAAGTCCTCCTGGCTTCCCCTTTTGCATCTCTCTTACTCACACCATTCGCACGTTCGTACATTATTTTTCTCTCAGTGGTGAGCAGGTCGATAGGTATTATGCCGGCAATCATTAAAGCATTCTTTTTCTTCTTCTGCTTTACTTGCATGAAACCGTCGTCTTGTACATTCTTCTATCTCTTTCCAGGAGCCAGAGAAGCAGCCTCTTAACTAACCTCCTCCCTTCTGCATTTCGCATTCGGCACTGAACGGGGAGACCGCATGGGAGTTCGAAGGGTGGATAAATCGCTTAAAAGCAATCCACTAACCTCGCGATGATTCTCTTTGAGGTCGACTAGCTTGTCGGTGGCCTCACTGAGCTTTGAAAGTTCAGTTTTCAGTGACATTGTCACAGTCCGCTGGACTGTCGTGACGGAGGTCATGCTCTGAAGTTGTGTCAAACACATCTTGTAGAGTTTATCCTCCGCCTTCTCCATTTCACTCAGCCTGGTAATCCTGGCAACGGTGCCAGTATTCTCAGGCGGAGTGAGATCTCCATTCGCCTTTGCTAAGACCACACACGATAGAACCTCTTCTTGCGTGTCTTCTTCGTAACTCGGCTTATCCCTGCTGAGTCTCAGAGTCTCCTGATTGTCCACATTTCGTGTAAACAGGTGACTCAGGGAGCTTGTTCGAAGGAGTTGCAATATTTTTTTCATTTTTGTACTTGTCACCAAAGATACTGAAGTGGCCAAGTGGCCCACCACCTCAGAACCATAAAGTGCTTTTGCATGAGACACTGGATTGCTCGTCCCAGAATCCTTCGAGCCGATGTCCGCGGACTGTGGAGTGACCGGTTTAGCCGGGTTTACTACTGGGGTAATATCGTTATTACGAGACATCCGATGTAAAAACTTTATTGTTTATAAGAATAAGACATTAACGCACGCTATAAAATTGTTATTTTAACTAATTAACACTTTACAAGAGTCAAAGCTAATGTTTTATACTGAAATTTACCACTATTCATACAACTATTTCAATTAATACTATATGAAACTGAACTAATGATTGAAAAAATTTCATCATGTAAATATTTGTTACATGAAGAATGTGCAAGACTTCAAACAAACGCCAGGGCTTTGAATATTAAAGGACAATTACAAAACATGTGATAAATATTTCTCGAAATTTGGTTGAATTTCATAGCATGGTATTCAAGAAAATGAATTTTAAGATTAATATAAAATTAGTGTATTTCTAAAAGACATTTTCGGAATTTATAACAGACCTGCCGTTTATCAGACAAAGTAAATTTTAAGAAATATAATCTTTAGTTTTTAAATTAAGAATAACTTTTAGAGTTAACCTGTATTTTATTCACATTTCCTATAAAATATTATAAAAAAGTATTGGCCAAGTGTTTTTACAATTTCACTTTTCAAATTGAAAATGTTTCAACCTATATTTGCGTCGACGCAATTGTAAGGAAAGTATCCTGACTTAGTTTTATCACAATACCAACAATAGAAATAATGATAACCTGTCAATGAATCTGCAGTAGAAATATTTATAGAGAAAACTGTGGATAGCTTTATATGATCATTTCAAACATATTTTTAATTTCATTACTAAACTATATATTATTAAAACTTAAATATTACATTATGATTGCATAACTTTGTTTAGTATCACAATAATTTGTATATTAAGTTATCAGAGACATAAAAAATTTAAATAAACAGCAATGCGCCATTAATAATCAAAAGATTATTATTGTTTTTTTTTTTCGACAAAATGTCGTCTGTTAAGCTATGAAAAGAAATTCATTCTCATTTGATTCACATTATCCTGGGTTATGAAGTAGAAACAAGTTTTCAGCAAGGAAAGTTGTTCTGACGTCAAAAATTAAATTTTACGTTTACGTTTGAAATTTCCGATGAAAATCAAACTTTTGCAACTGGCTTAAATATGATTTTTAATAAATATAATCGATTAGCTGTAAACTTGGAATTCACGCTCAGCTTCAAAATTTCAATGTAATCTGTTGCACAGTGGCAGCTTGTTGGCAAAATACCAGTGATAATAAACGAACTTCATGTTTCATTAAATGTTCAACGAATGTGATAACTTTATAAACATGCCATTTAATGATAATTTAGTGCTACTTTATATAGGATATAGAAACTTTAGATGCAAATCATTAATCATTCGACAAACTGAAGGAAATTGTTATATATGTCGCTAAGAGTTTCTAAATCACATTCATTAGAGTACACTCAGCTACCGTCAGTTGTAATAACTGTTATTGCTGTTCAAGTTTTGGGGTAACTAGAAGCACTGTTGGGATAGTGAATTAACTGTAATTATAAATACTCAAATTAGTTGAGTTGGTAACATTGAAGTTGTATCGAAGAGTAGTGTGTGTAAACATGCCTGCTAAATAAGGAAAGATTATTACTGAAATCTGTACTATAACAAAGACAATATGATTCAAATGAAGCGAAAAAAAAAACGTAGAACCACAAAGAACAGAGCAGCAGTATGCAGATGAAAAGTTAAAAATTGTCTTGCCTCTCGTGCAGAAAATTGTTGTTTTTACATTAATATTCATAATTTTGCCACGGTAACCGCGGTCCACTTTTTCATTCAATGCCATACACTTGTATAAGAATATTATTATTTTGCATGATAACAATTTTCTCAAGTTACTTACGTTTTACATATTTTTGCATACCTATATGACTTTGCAAGTTAATGATAATTTTAAATGCAAATTTTTCGTTATCATTAATGTCTTTAAAGAAGCGTACAATTTTAATTTATAAAAATCGTTCATGTTTTGTCGTAACAATTTTTTATTACACAAAAATCAATTCAAGTGAAAAGAAATTTAATAGAAACATTTTTTTCTATTCTTTTTTATTAATGTAACGTATTTTTTCGATGTTTTCCTAGGGTAATAAAAAGTTCCTTCACTCATTTAAGCTGAAACTGATCAACCGCAATATAAAGCGTAATAAAATAATGACTACCATTTGAAATCATAGAAACGTAATTTGACAAAATGTTGTGGACAGACCTACACTGATAGAGGTTTTGGAAACAATGTCAGTGAAATGATCGCAATGCAATAGCCCTTAACCAATTGTTTGTCATTAGTTTTGATTCGTATGTATCGGCATATATGTTTACAATAAATGAAGTTGGCCGATCGGCTCGGCGAATCGCGTGGCATTAATTAGGCCAGCTGCGTGAGAGTAACGAGGGAATAAGCAACGAGCATGATGTTAAATAGCCGTGTCCTGACATCTGCATCCATAGTTCGGTGGCCGCATAATGCCACTAGTCGCATGCCGATCGATATGTCGTAATGCTCGTTCTAGCGGCCGCCATCGATTCCGCATTCACAGCGCTTAAGGCTACGTGTTTAAATGCCGTGAATCCTCACTAATTGTACATCGCGAGCCATGATGTTGCACCGTTTTCTCTATGTTTTATCTTCACAGGAAGCCTGTTATCAAATGACGACCTCCGCATAGAATATAAACCCTTATATACTTTTGTGACGAGCAAAAATGAAGGATTCAATTTTTTCCAAATCTTGTGTTCGACTCTGCCAAAGAGGATTTCACCAACTACACGTGCTTTAGTATTATATGTTAAATTTTTATTGTATAAACAATTTATAGAATTGTACGGTAAAGCTCGACAGACACACAAAAAATTGAAAAATAAGTTTGTAAGTCTACTTGTAATTACGTTTAATCTCGGCTTTTCATCAATATTTGATTGAATTAAAATTAATCGAATAGTAAAGTGTAAAGGTACGGTTTTATTTTTTGTTATTTTATTATTTTATATTGTACAATTATAATAATAAGTCTTAATGAAGGTTTTTACTTCGATAATATAAATTCTTGAATTTACTTCTTTTTATTGAAATATTATTTCTCTTCAAATGCTTATTAGTATACACAAATTAATGACCACGACTCTCAATGGTTTAAACGTCAACGGTAACTTATGATAATTATCATATTTGTAGACCAGAAATATGCTTACCAGCCATCACAGATAATCTTTCAGTCGGTTTTGAAGCATTTTAATGCATAAAAAGAAATGAAAACATGGCTTTGAGCATTGTTTGCTTTTCAAGTTTATGCTATTTGACAAAAAGAAATGTGTACTAAGTAAAGATTCTAAAATAAAATAACGGTTTCAAACAAAAATTGGAGATACTGTTTTTTTTGTTTTTTATTTTAGAGCTTTTTTATAGAAATTTTATAGAGATGATTTATAGAGAAAATATAATCATTCATTTTTTCTGTTTTTTTAAGTTCAATTTTTAATACACTTTTTAATTAGCATTAAATATTCGTGAAAATTAAGGAATTTCACATATATGATTCGATAAAATTGTAAATTATGATATAATAATTTTAGTATAACGAACAACATATAAAATGTTATAGTTACTTTTGAATTAATTATCATGCACTATTTAATATAAAAAATGATCGATAATGTATGAAACTTATTTAAATAAAAAGTTAGTTATCACGCTTTAACGTGTTTGAAATAATCACAATGAAATCGAAATTTTAGTGAGCTACACTGCAAAAAGTAGTGTCTAATTTCTAAACGCTTAGAATAAAACACTTTAAATGTTTAAAAAAAAACATTTTAAACGTTTTGTTTCAAATGTTTCAAAAAATTAACCTCAATATTGTATTTATAATGTCGTATAGATTAATGAACGCAAGTATTTGATTCATTTCGACAAAATTTTAATAATGGATAATTATAAATGTCCAATGTGTTCATTTGAAACACCCGCTAATCACTATTTAATATATCATATCGGTTATTATCATAGAAATGACCCGAATTTGAAAATAAAGTGTGTTTTGAGTGGCTGCGGAGCTACTTTTTCTAAGTGGAGATATCATTTGAAAAGCATGTACTTTCTTATCATTCAAATGATTTGTATGTTTTAAATATCAATAATCCAATTGCAAATAGAGGGCATAATAATAATTTGAATGAAAATGAAGGTAGGTACATTTTTTTGAAATTATTAAACTGAAATATTATTATTCATAAGAATATTAGTAAATCTTATTTAAATGTTAATTTAAAATTTAAAGTAATGAATGATTTATAAAGTTTAGAAATAAATAAAACCGTAAAGTAAGATCTTATCATAAAAGTTATGTTGCATATTCACTAGGATTTATTGCTTAGATTAATTAAACTTTAATATTTAAATTTATTTTTTTTAATTTTCATGGTTTAATTTATCAATAAATGGGTATACAAATTTAAACAATTTAATTGACAAAAAAATTATTATTTTAAATAAATGTTTTCTTAAATTAAGTTTTGTTAGTTTAATTAAAATAAAATATTGTAATTACATAATTTATATTTTAAATAAAATAACTAAAATTGTTAAATAATTTAACATTCATATTCATGCTGTAATTTCTTTTTTGAAATGTGTCTTGTTTCTAATCACTATTATTTTTTCTAAATAGGATATAATTTTCAGTTAAGGCTACCAATACACCACGTGCAACTGCATATTGGTCAATTTTTGATCAATATCAGAGAAACTTACAGAACATCGCAAGTTGCACTTGAAAACATATCAGAAGGCCTTATAGATACGTTAAATTTATTTCTAATAACACTCATGGTAAGTAGTATATAAATAAATGAGATATTTTATATTGATTGAACCTAACAAAATGATGAAACGAAAAAATATTTGTTACTAATTATTTTGACTTATATATAATTTATAAATATGAGCAATTTTGACAGATTTCTTGAAATGTTGACTGCACCCGAATTTTATTTTTTGTTAGTTAAAATTTTTCCTTACATAGTGATCCGTGAAAACTCTAAAAATGAAGCTCATTTTTTTTTCTTGTTTGCATATATTTAAAAAAAATGTTCCTTCCTTGTTTATGAGACTCTCAAAATAACATGATACTTAGATTGATTATCTAAAATAATTTTGTGTAAAAGTACAATTATTATTAGAGAAATGAAGTTTTGAGTTTTCACTGATTATTATCTTAGAAAAAAAATTTCAAAAATGATTTTGAAAATGCTAATTCTTAAAAATTAAAAAAATTCTACTCATCGTAATTCGTTTTATGGCAAGCCTAAAACCTGTGAAACGCCTTGCGCTTCGACTTTTCATAAAATATAGCAAAACTGTTTATTTATTTATTTATTTATATATATATATATGTGTGTGTGTGTGTGTGTGTGTGTGTAATGAATATATCTTTTTTATAGAATGAAATAAGAGAACACTTGGATCCGAAAACCAATTCGATTAATATACAAATTATTGAAGAAATAAGCACTGCATTGTTATCAGCTATTTTTTTAAAGTCTTTATAGTATCATTTATCAGAAAAACTATTTCCATACAATTATCTATATGCATATACAGAAAAAAATTATTTCATAATAAGTTACCTTTAAACGTTTACAATATTAGATATTAAAAATATCTTATTTCAAAACATTTCGGACCATACAGTAGCTCAAATGTTTTTTCTACCGTAAATGTAATTTTAAACACCAACTAAACACTTCTATTTGCAGTGTAGCTTTTTTTCATATGTTAAGTTAAAAATAATTAAAAAATGTAATCGAATAAAAAAAAAGAGGTGGAAATTCTTGATGCTTATATAGATTATTTAAAACTAATAATTTCGGAATACTAATAGCGCAATATCTAGGGAAAAACAAAGGTAACCATGATGGTACTTTGATCCTCTTTACCATTGTCTTTACGACTTTTCTTTCTTACATTGCGGTATTATTAGTTTAATTAAACAAGATAATTGTGAATATTGCATGAAGAAATAAATACAAAGAATTTTTTGCTTAGACTTTACGCGCTGCTTGTTATTTTTTTACGTGTGTTTCTTTGACGAAATTAACATAAAAGATAAACAAAAAGTCCTTTTTAACTACAAGAGAATTCATGGTTACGGAAATTAGACAAATCTCATCTTACTATGATGTCAAACTAAACACAAGGTAAACGCTGATGAAAATAGGTAGAACACAAAAATATAAATTAGAGAGAAGGGACACTGTGATTATAACGCGAAAAATATCATTTTTAAATGCAACATAGAAACAGCAGTGATAAATAATGTCATCGTATTCATTATTGTTGTAGTGATATTGATTCCTATCACAAATAAATGTGTCTTCTCACGTTGTATTACAAATATCATAATTTCCCAAGTGGTTGCTTCTCTTCATGAATATAGTAGCAATATGTTGAGATATATACCAAAAAATGTCTACGCCAATTCATAAATGACAAAAGTTTATAATGAAAGTTACTTTTTACTTTATGCATTTTGCAATCTGTGTCAAATTTAGTTTCATTATTAAAAATTACAGTGATAACTTTTAGAAAGTAATAATGAATTTTTGAAAATTTATTTTGATATTAAAAATGTAATACGAAAATACACTGCGCACCAAAGATAAAGGGTCACCCACAAATTTTGAAAAAATTGTCAATATTGAAAGTGCTGCCAAATCGTCAATTTTCATCAAAAAACCTTTTTTCAAAAAGCAAATGAAAGCTTGAAATCTCTTCTTTTTGATAAAGTTGATTTAAATTGTGAAAATTGAACACCAGGTGGCGCGGTATCTAATTTTTGCATAATAAAATTGTTTGACATTTTGTTTTCAACTTTAAGCAATCAACTTTTTTTGGCTGCATAATTT
>JABFPM010005969.1:0-10665 GCA_022817325.1 Idris sp. 1 HC-2018
AATTTAAGGAAAGATTTAAAATTTAAGTCTTTTACAAATGGTTTAATATTTTTTTATATATAAATAATTAATAATTTGTCGAACATTTTCTGTTGAACGAAATTAATAATTTGAATAATGGTCAAAGCTGTATTGTATTTTTTTTACAGTACATGTTTTAACAACGTTATTTCCGTGACTTCAGCGCTGACATATTACCTTGAATAGAAAAAGCATTCAAAAAATAGTTTCTCTGCGGACTAGTTCATTTATTAAACTCAACTGACATACCTGGAATATATTGTCATTTAATTAACAAAGTTTCACTTAAATACACAAAAACTTTATAATAATTTCTTTAATTATATCAATTCCTTTATATATTTGTTTCTTTTTCATTAACTTTTTGCAATTTACATTCTAGAAATTTTCCAAAAAAACGAACCTTAAATTACTGCAAAATTAAAAGTCTTCTTCTTTACCAGAACTAAACTCTTGTTATAGAAAAAAAATAATAATAATAATAATAAAAAGAGTTTATTACAAAAATGCTTATTTTTGTTGTTAAAAATATTTCAAAAGTAGGTGTTAAAATTAATTGTCTTTAATTTTGTTGTCAATAGAATATTTATATTTCGGAAAAATTTGACACGTAATAAAAAAGTCGATAAGGTCGTTCCCAATGAAATGTGTCATATCAAAAGATGTTTTCCTTTAAAGAGATTTTCTTACGACAAGCGAACCAAAGCCATACACGTGGGTTCGACACTGAATTCTCGCCATAAAGCGAGTGTCTTATACTACTAAGAGCAGCTCGCTCGTTAAGATAACCACCTACACTGCTATCATCGATTGTCATCACACAGATTTCAAGCTAAAGTTCGTTGACTGAAAAACTAGTAAGAAATAAATATAAGATATACTTAAGTTTAAAATAAAGGTATACAAAATTAAAAAATATATATAATTTTAAAAAGAAATGTTGGATGATAAATTTAGAAAAAAGAACTATTCTTTTCTCAGCAGGGTTGATGAAATATTCAGTATTCCACTTGATATTATATGAAAATGACTAAACAAGAAAGAAAATTTTTGAGAGAGAGCTAATTTATGATAACGACTTTGCCTTGCTAATATCAAAAATTATAATAAAAGAAATGAATTGCAGCAACTATACTTTTGCGATCTAGAGAAGTGAAACCGCTTCACAGTTTCGTTGGATAACAATGTTTTGAACTTAAAACTTGTGACCTCAGGATAAATCACATTTACCTCGAATGTCTCTTTTCTCTCGGAAATTATACGTATAAAAACGAGAATAATACCGTTATACACACTCGCGCGATATCCGCCCCCAAGGCAAACAAAAATACACGCGACCGTGTGATTTCAATACACGATGCTAAAGTCTCTGGTTCGTGCGTCCGGAAATGCTTTTCTGCGGCAGCAAAAGTTCCTGGGTTCACTTTTTACTCTCGCCGAAAGCACAAAAAAAAAAAAAATATTTCCGAGATGTTGTTCTGTAGAAGCAAAAACATTTTTATAATAATATATTTCATGTAATTGAAAATATACATTATAAAAATCTAAATACAAAAATAAATTTTTAATTTTAAATTTTTAAAATTACCAATTTTGTTGAAATAAAACTATTTTATACGAGACAAAAACTTATATTACGTTTCATACTCAATTAAGCTGAAAAGAAAAGGAGAGAGAAAAGTAGAATTTCATTTTGCTGTAATCTACAATAAGTAATTAACCATCAACATCGTTTTGCACAATTGTGCGAAACTTTTTTTTTCTCTCTTCACTTTTTTGCATGTTGCTTGTAACAATTGTAATTTTCCATTCTTTTATCAAGGATTTACAATTTAACAAGCACGCCCAGATAATGAGAGTATAAGCACAGCCGAAAATGTCTGAAATAAAGCACATCGTTATTTGCTTTCATGCATAACTTGACGTTGCACCACGCGAGCTTGCTGCAAAAATAAAAAAGGAAACAAAACGAAAAAATTGCGCATGATCCAGGCAAATACTTTGCGAATCCGCAGTGCATGAAATGTAAGACGTATGTACCGTGCTCTCTTTTGTGCGACGAAACTTGTATAGTTGCGGCAACAAAATGTTACATTAAAAAAGCGCACTAGCATTATTTCTGGCAAATTGAAGCTGCTCATTGAAATGTACTTTTGGTATGATCAACAAATAACACAAACATTACTTTTATAGAGTAAAATAAAACATTTGATAGATAAAATAAAAACATGTAATAAAATGAAAAATTGTTTCAAATTTTAGAAGAAAGTTTTTATAAAATTAACCCAGAAATGTCCGATTCACTAAAAAATAATTTTAACAAATCTGCTTTTTCAATGTAACAAATAAAATATTGTTTTCTTAACACTTTTTGTGTTGCAATTTGTGTAGGATTATATAAATAAAAGCTGGCAAACATGCGTAGCTGCGAGAAATTCTATCTCTTTGCCTCCGCCCCCACGCATTATTTACTGGCATGGGCAGTGCACTTATTCGCATGTTCGGCAGAGAAGCAAAAGAACGGAATTATGCGATGTGTACCTGCTCGTATTGTATGAAACTCGCAATATTTTGTTATTTATGTTGCTGCTTGGTTTTCGAGTTGTGCTTTTTGCTCGTTTGCCCAAAGATGATTGTGTTTTTGATTTATCATTCTAAAAACACTATAAATTAGGGAGAAAAGAGAGTTGACAAAATACACTTTCCCGATAATACACTTCGTTTTTGGAATCAATTTTTCTCTCTAAACGATCGCCTAAAACTGCACTAAGAAATTAAAAGTACAAATCTAACTAGCCTTTTTTTCACGAAAATAATTATTAAATAAAATGATTTAATTTACAATGATTTATACATTTTTTGCAATTCATATTCTAATTTTAATTTTACAATTGATTATGTATAAGTTTAAAGTTAATTATCTATTGTCCGTAAAAAAAGAATTAATAGTTAGATTAATTTCTAGAAAGTGGAAATGCTTTGTAACATTTTTCTTCCAGTGTTTTCACTTTCATTTAACATATATTATTACACGTAAGAAATAAACTGGAAACATTACACGTGCAAAAGCATACAGCAAAAACTAACTCGAGTTTGTCTTTGTTTTCATCTCCTCAAGCCATTACTAGACAAGACGAAGAAGAATGTCGTTTCTAACTGTGTGCTCCATTCTACGGATCATGAAAATAGCGGCTTGTTTTATTCGTATGTAAATCGGGACAATTTTTGTTAGTTTTCCTCGTACAAGGTTTTTCATTGTCCAAACTACAATAAGTCTTCGGAAGAAGCATATTTTCATTTAATACGCACGTACTTGAAGTTTTAAAATTTTAATTTAGCAAAAGAATGGACTTTCTGTTATTGTTTTTTCAATAAAAAATGTTTTTATTTGCACTGTGTGGCGAGAGGAAAGTTATTTGCTGAAAAGGATGGTCGTGTTGAAAAACAAGTTAAAATGACACGTTGGATTTACAAAGCCTTGATTCGGGTTTTCAGTAGCGTGAATTAGCGAATCAAGCTCAAAGAAAGGACAAATGACCCCGGGGTCTGGCTGGCGTGCGCGCGCTTTGAGTTGGCTCAAAAACGCTCGGGCATTATAATCGCGTCGACATTTAACGTCGACGATCTGTCTGATGGACTATTTTGTCGGAGCGAATTCAAAATCTTTCGGGCCGATTACACAAACCATTAAGCTAACACAAAGGCCAATTCGCGCAGTGCCGAAAATCGTATCTGATATACAAAATTTTGCCTTAACATCATTAGGACGACTTAATCTTGGCGCACATTAACCAGGACCACCTCTAATAAGTAGTTGGAATTTCCAAAATTCAATTTCATTAGTTAAATGTGCGGAGAAAATTTTTAAATTATAATTTCAACTCTTGAAAATGTGCTCTGAAATTATTGGATTATGAAATTGCATTTGTAAAAAGTTGACAAATAAAATAAGTTAAAGTTTCCACAATTAAAGTGCAAATTTGTTTTATTCAGAGCAGAACAAATAAATTAAATTTAAATTTTACATGTTATGTCTACGTGATTATATGTTAAATTTGGACTTAATTTATTTGTTCTGTTCTGAATAAAATAAAGTTATTGCAATAACAAATTTGCATTTTAATTTGAAAAAAAATGTTACAACGGCTTTTGGTATAAATTAAATTGACATTTTATTTTTCCTACTTTGATTTGCAATAAATTTTAAAATCAATAAAATATATGTATTTACAAAAACTAGTTTATTTAGGAAAATTTTTTCTATTGACTAGTTTTTTTCATACAAGTTTAGGAATTTGTAAATGTGAAAATATAAAAAAATAAAAAATGTTTAGGGTTGATAAATAAAATTTAAATTTATCATTGTAAATAATTTTGTTAGATTAAAAAAAGGAATAAATTAATCATTTCAATTTAACATACATAATGTCTAAAAGATTATACGCGAGAATTAGGAATTCAATCAAGCATAATTTTAAATAAGCTCGAGGGCAAATTTTCAAAGACAAAAGTTGTGCGAAAATGGTAAGAACATTGTTTCGATGGTGAACTATAATATTGTTTTAAAGTAATTCTTTTCTGAAACAAGTTCTCAATTAATTATTATAACAACGTTAGTTGAAAATTATATTCAGTTGTTCAACTTTTCACTTAAAAATTGATTCAAGTCGCGCTTAAGTTTAATTTTCAAACAGAGAACACAGTTTTGAATGCTGCGGATGTCAATATAATTATGCGACGAACTAATTACAGTAGAATCAAAATTTTTACTTGTTTGATTCTATTTATATTACGTATTTAAATTACTTCAAATTATGTTTTGCAGATTAATATTTCAATTCAATTTTTCCATAATTTCTTATTTATAAGTATGAATTTTTTAATATTACATCTTCAGTTCGTTTTAATCTCAAAGTCTTTGCTGTTAAAGTTCATCAAAGGCACTTTACCAAAGTTCAAGTATAACCGGAGTTTAATCGGTAATTATCGTATCATCTATCACAAATGATGCATCAATATAAGTGAAATATGATATTGAGCACTTTATGTTGAAAGGCAAACAAAGAAACGTTCTTTCCAGAAAATATATCACAAAAGTCGAAATGTTTTTCTTGAATGCAATATTTTTCTCATATTTTATTGCAAAAAAAGCTTATAATTAAATAAACTAAATTAAATAACGTTTATACAGCTAAGTCCACAGGTCTCAGTGTTGCTTTAACCAATGCTCAGTCATTAACGAGTCATATAGACGAGTTTCGCGAATTTTTTTATGACCATGATTTTCATATAATAGCGGTGACTGAGAGCTGGTTGAAAAATCATCATTTGGATGACTGTGTTTCACTGCATGATTATTATTTGTTACGTCATGATCGTATATTTGCGGATGGCGGTGGTGTGTGTATTTATATCCGCAATTCTATTCGCGCAACCTGCATTGATTGCTCTGAGAATCCAAAACGACACCCAGAATATGTTTCAGTCAAGATCAGACCAGCAGATGATTAAAAAATCTTAGTAATTTTAGTTTATCAACCTCATTAATACTATTTTTGAGTGATATTGTCGATGCGTACTGTAAATTATTTCATCTCTATTCTGATGTTATTTTACTGGGAGACTGTGATGAAGATATGACGGCTCGTACCTCTGATTCTCGAATTATTTAAGACTTTATTAGTTTCCAAGACCTCATATTGGTTCCATCTAAACCAACACATCACACTAACACGTCACATACCTGGTTAGATCTGATCATGGTTGATAATTTAGATAAGGTAACAGAGTTCACGCAAACTGGCACACCATTTCTTTCAGGCCACGAGTTACTCATATTCAAATACTCGTGTGATTCAATAACCCAATATTGCTTCTTATATCGCAATTTTGCAAATGTTGATATTATACATTTCTTTGCATCATTTGAATCGTTGTTATCTACAAAACTATCTGGGCTGCCAAATATTGATTCTTATATCACAGTTACGCGTATCCCTCAATGAAAACACACCTCTTGTAAATTATAAATCAAAACGTTCCCCCGCCCCATACACTTCTCAGATCAAACAAGAAATGAGGAACGTGAAAGATTGAGAAGTAGATGTCGTAGAAACAGAACTCCCCAAGATCTATATCAATTCATTGCCCAACGTAACAGAGTACATAAGCTCGTCTCTGATAGCAGAAATTCTTATTATTATACTGCTCTGTCAAAATACAAGAATTCAAAAGACTATTGGAAACAACTGAAGATACTGGGTTGAATTAATGCGAAATTCGATAAAAACCCTTTACCTTTTAATGCCAATGAATTAAACCGATTTTTCAGTGAGCTTACTTCAGTTGGAAACGCAATTACGTCATTAGACACTGTCCTCCATCAAACTTCCGATTTGCAGTTGACTAGATTTTACTTTGAGCATATAACATTCGAGGTTTTTCTCAATGCTCTATATCTTTCGAGGTCAGACTCTACTGGTCACGATGACATCTCATGAAGATCTCTTAAAATATCCCTGCCTGTAACAATACCTCACTTTCTCCATATCTTCAACCAATCGTTGAGCACTTCTATTTTCCCTGACATCTGGAAACGTTCAATTATAATACCTTTACCGAAAAAAACGGAATCCTTTGGTCTTGAGTGACTTCCGTCCCATCTCATTGATTCCTATTATCTCTAAAGTCCTTGAATGCATCGTCTTTAGTCAAATTACTTCTTGGCTGAATGCAAATAACCTCTCAGCCTTTTAACAGGCAGGTTTCAGCAAGGGACACAGTACTCAAATTGCCCTCAATGAAAGTTATCGATGATATTAAAAAAGAAGCAGGTGCGAAGAAAATCACGATATTGGTATTATTTGATTTTAGCAAAACCATCGATATGGTAAATCATAATATTCTCATATCTAAAATTAAAGCTTTGAAATTCTCTAATTAAGTGATTGCATGGTTATGTTCCTTTATTTGACTGTTAGAAAACAGGCAGTTAAAGACGTAAATGGTAAACTATCTGATTGGGCGGATGTCATGAGAGACGTCCCACGAGGATCCGGCCTTTGTCCCTCTTTGTTTGTGATGTTGATTAACGACATTTACAAAGCCCTTAGAAAAATAAGATATACTGTATATGCGTACGATCTACAAGCCTATCTTTTATGTCTATTAACAGATTTACCTGGTGCGTTGCAATGTGTGGAATCAGAGGTACGATCTGTTCATGACTGGGTGAGAACTAATTCTTTTAAATTGAATATCCTTAAGACCCAGATAATGATCGTTGGAACAAGAGGTTAGCTTGGAAAAATAGATCTTGCCACCCTACACAAAATAAATATTGATAATTACACTATGCCTTATGTTTGCTCCGCGAAAAATCTTGGTGTCCTAATGGCAAATGATCTCAACTGGTTTGACCATGTCAACGGTATTAGTCGTACAATTTTGCTAGTCTACGAAGGTTCCGAAGTTCCGACCGCATACTATCAATGACAGTCAGAGTACGACTGGTATTCGCAATAATACTTCCTTATATTGATTATTGTTGCCTGCTGCTTATTGACAACACGGCTGAAATGGATTCGGTACTCCAGCGAGCATTAAATGCCTGCATACGATTTATTTTTAAATGACGGAAATATACACACATCACTCCGTATCTAGAGAAGTTAAATTGGTGGTCAATTCGAAAACGTCTATTTTATTATTTAGGTTCTCTTATTTATCAAATTAAATCTAGTCAAATGCCTGTCTATGTATTCAATAAGCTAAATATTTTACCCCCTACACATAATTATTTTCTTCGAAGAGATTCTTCTACATTGAACGTACCCTTTTCATGCTTAGGCCCCCGATTTTGGAACAGTTTACCGCTTAAAATAACTACCTCAAGTAACTGTAATATTTTTGAACTGTGACTGAAAATTTATTTGTTAACACATAATATTTCGTGTTGATATTAATTTGACAACTCAGGACATCAACAGTTAATTTGTTAAATTGCATAGATGATGTGTTAATATTTTGTATAAATTCATGTTGTACTAAGACCAATGTATTTGCATTCTCTTTTTCTTTTCTTTTGTATATATATATATATATATATTGTATTTATTTATTGTATTTTGTACTTGTCCATTACGGGTTTTCCCAGGGCTTTAAAAATTGAATAAACTAAACTAAACTGTTTTCGTAAAGTTAATAATTATAGCCACTTTCTTTGGCGAAAACCGAGTTGATTTATGCATTTTATAATGAATTCAAATTTGACTGATGAAAACATCTATTAGCTGCGCGATAATCGAAATTAAGCAATACTCGTGCCGAAATTTAATCAAATGTCCGCGACAGCTTGTTGAAAGAATAATGTTTAATTAAGCTGAAGAGGCGTGTTTATTATGTTACTAATGAGGCTATAGAAAATTAAATATACATAGTAATTAAATATAAAAAGTAATTAAAAATATATTTATAGAATATTTAATTAAAGTTAAAATCAGAATTATTTGAATAATTTATTGTAACTAGATTTTGCGATAACATATAATCGGAAAATCACTTTTGGGGAGAGATAAAAGAAAGGATTATTTTTTTCTCTCTTTTCGAGTACCCACTTTCCAAACGTTCGACAAGCTTTCGTCGAACGATTTTTTCTCATGCAACAACCCCATTACGAGCAATTTTCTCAAGGGATGCCATTTGATTTGGGTCAAGTTCTCCCGACTCTTCCTGCACTACGATCCCTTCAGAGTGAGTTGCAAATGGGTGTCAAACGTAAATGACACCATTACTGATCTCTCTCTGCATTTGTTCAACTCACATAAAACACAGGGGATTGAAGAGCCGTATAAAAGCACATGTAAAAAAAATTGAAATCAAATAAAAGAAACATTTCTACTTAACTGAATGTAAAAGCTCAAACTTTAAAGTTAGTTTAAACGCTAAAATTTTAATAAAAAAAAGTAACTTTCTTTTTTAATAAAATGTAATTCTGTATACAAAAAGAGAATTTGTAGTTGATATAGTTAAAGTATTATAAAACTTTGAATGCATGTTTTTTGGAACTTTAATACAAAGTAGATTCAGCAGATGATGAAGAATGTAAAGAGGATTTGAAGGCGTACGCGCCGTTTTAAGTCTTAAATAAATGATCTATTCAAAGTAAAGATTTAAATTCTATTGAACAGATGTGGAAAGATTTAATAGTCTGGGATCCGCGAAATTTGTAATTTTGCTTCTGCAAAATTCGTTATGCAAAATAATATTTAATATGTAAACTATAGAGTAATATTAGTGGAAAAGGCTTAAAGATTCAAATTATGGCTTTCAAGAAAATTAAACATCTAGTGTTTGATGATTGGAATAAATTAACTTTAAGTCAGACAAATGAATCATAGTTGCTATTATTTTACAGCAAAATTTCTACATTATTATTCAATTTTTTAAATCCGAACTTCAACAACTTTTTTGATCAAAACTTATTTATTTGATTCAAAAAATAATATTATACAAAGGTGAGTTATTGAAAGAATAATAACATTTATTTTAATTTTTTTAATTTCTGCTTTATAAGAATTTTTAAATTTATTGCAAATTTTATCCCTTAAATTGTAGAGAAACAAAAATGTGAAACCACGTTTCCCTAGAGAAAAGCACATTTCTGAAGCCAATCAAAGGCGCTCTTTTCAAGTGTCGGAAGTCGGTGCGAAGTGCACATCCGGGACCAATCCTATAATTCGAATTGCAGAATAAAGGAGCGTCTGCTAATTTGGAACCATCTTCTAATGGTACCAGCAAGGGTTAACAGGAGTTGAAGCAAGTCGTGTCCTTTGAGAAGCATGGCTCTGAATATAGATGTCACAAGTATAGAGTTAATTTGCCGCAGAGTACTGCGCCACTGCATACACGTGTACATGCAGTATATACTAAAAGTCCACTCTGAATGTAAAGCAGAAAACAATTTTAAAAAAAATACAAACAAACACAAATCTCAACCAATTTTTGCGCCAACTCTCGCGGGATACGAATTTGTCTCACCCCATTTTTGTGCATTATGCCAACTGAACGCATTTTTTATGTCTCAACTGCAAAGGAAAAGTTATACAACGAACATAGTTTTTACACAGAAAACTTATTTTCAAATAACAGAAATTATTTTTAAAACAGGAATATTTTTTTATATTTGGAATTTGTCAAAGAAATCTTCACTTGTTATTGTAATTATTTATTTCTTGTTATAGGATGCAAATACTCCTATATAATTTTGTAAAAGAAAATAAAAGCAATTTTTGTTACAAAGTGCTTTACAATTAAAACTGTATTTGATGGGATCAAATAGTTTTTATAAATATTTTTTGCAGATATGAATAGAGCAGACTGTCCCTTTTGTACTCAAACAAAAGTTGGAGCTTATGAATTTATCACGGTAATTTTTCTTGAAAAAAAGTGTTTCCAAAGCTTAACCTCAAAGTGGCTTTTTCAAATTAATATTTAATTAATTTATTTTTATATTTAATATTTGACTCTGTTTTTAAAATAATTGCAAACTAATTATTAAAAATTTAATCATATAAAAGTTTTTTAAAATTATATTGTTAATACTTTTTTATAAACAAAAACTTTATTTATAATAGTTCTAATTTG
>JABFPM010005970.1:0-10660 GCA_022817325.1 Idris sp. 1 HC-2018
CTGCTAATACAGCTATTTCATTAGCTTCCCCAGTAACAGTTGTTCTTCGTTTTCTCTTTTTGGTTTGTACAGTGCCATCTGATGTAAAAGCCTTCATAACTTAAAAAAAAACGTGATCGAACATTTTCGAGAAAACGCTGGGCATACAGAATGATAGCATCATCAATATTCCTTTTGCATTCACCATAAATCAAAATCTTTTCAATGTTTTCTTCTACAGTTGCAACATTCATTTTCAAAATTTTTGGAAGTTGTTTTTAGTTCTTATTATCGAAGAAAAGTGAGTTCTCACCGCGTTGCACTGCTTTTCGCTTCCTCACCTTTTGACAGTGAGGGTGGGGGTTCAACTATTTCTCACCCATTTTGATTTTTGTCGATTACAGCGCCATATGTGGCCGAAATTGCTTTAATCGTAGGTTAAATTGGGGTATTTAACACCCTGTATATTGTAGTATATATATTATATTATATATATATATGTATATAAAGAAGCATTTAAAAGTGTATTTTAAAATAACTCGAAAAGTATGTATCGGATTAAAAAATTTGGTAACTCCACCACCTGAGGGTGTGGGTGGGAGAAAATAAAAAAACTTAAATAAGAACCCCCATTTTTTATTGCAGATTCAAATTCCTCAGAAACAACGACGTGGACGTAATATTTTTCTGTTCACTCTAGGGTGCTTGTTTCAGGTGAGTCCCCTTGCCTCTCACCATCGGGGTGGTTGTTTTAAGTGAGACCTTTTGCCTCATACAAATCACTATGTTTCTATTAAGGTAAATGTTCGATGTGATGACCATTGTCTTCAATACATTATGCAACTCTTCTTCTTAAAGACATTTCCATTCCTCTTAGTGTTTCTACTCTAATATTTGCACTTTCATCAATTATTCGCTGTTGCATATTTTCAGAGGTTGTTGGCACTTTCATGTAACATTTGTTTAACACTCCCCAGAGAAAAAAGTTGGGAGAAGTTAAATCAGGTAAACGTGGAGGCCAATTTTGAGGTGCAGGTCTACCTCGAGTTCCTCGACCAATCCATCGATTAAGATAGTCGATATCCAAAATTTCTAAAGCTGTGTTTAAAGAATGTGCTGGACATCCATCTTGCTGAAACCACATATGCATTTTGGTTTGAAATGGCACATCTTCAAGTAGTAATGGCAAAACATTATCTAAAAAATTGCGGTACATTGCACCATTTAAATTACCGTCTATGAAGTAAAGACCGATTATTTAAGTACCTAAAATACCACACCAAAAATTGACACTTCATGGACGTTGATGCTCCACTTGCCTTAACCAATGGGGATTCTCCACTGACCAATAATGCATGTTATGCCGATTCACTTGACCACGATTTGTGAAACTCGATTCATCAGACATAAAAATAAGTGAAAGAAAGTTATCATTGGCAGCTATTTGTTCTTGTATCTAATTGCAAAAAAATACACGGTTCTGAAAGTCTTCCCCATGTAGTTCCTGATGCATCGATACGTGGAATGGATGAAATTTGTGTTTATGTAGTATACGTAGAACACTTCTTTGTGAAATTCCTGAACCTCGTGTAATTTGGCGAAAACTAGTTTGAAGATTTTGAGTAACTGCAGCTAAAACATTTATTTCCATATTTTCGTTCGTCACATGATGTGGTCGAACTCTCGCTTTAGGTTGAACACTTCCAGTTTCAAGGAACAAAGTCACGAATTTGTAAAAAGTTGTGGCAGCAAGAAAATTTAGATCGGGAAACTGATTTTGGTACGCTAAACGAGCATTTAATACATTTCTTTCACACTGAAAGTACATGGCAATGGTATTTATTCTCTCTGCAATCATCAACATTGTAAGTTCCTTAAAACGAGATGCTTTCAATCAATGTCGAAAGTAAAGTGACGTTCCAAACAATAATACTACAAAAGTAAATAATGAGTCTTCATCCAAAACTTGGTTAAATGGGCAAAAAGAATTGCAAAATCAAAACAGGAATTATTATTTTGATTCTTCATCATCTTCTTAACCAGAGAAGTTGGAACGGTGCCCTTTACCGCCATCAGGAGATAAGAGTGGATGGTTAATTTTATGTAATTGGATAGCATTTCTAATAATACTTCAAATTTCCTAATTTGCTGTGCATTTTTTAAAGATATTCTCATTTATCAACAGTTTTTTAAACAATTTTGATTTTTTCGATTACAGCGCCATCTTTGTACCAAAATGCAAACTCGTGGGTCAAATTGGGATATTTTTTCTGGGAAATTCGAATCTGCAATAAAAAAATGGGGATTCCCCTATTTAAGTTTTTTATTTTCTCCCACCCCCACCTTCAGGGGATGGGGTTGGACGTTCAAATTTGGTATCATTGGATGGCCCCCGTCGAGACAAACAACTTTCATTACCGCATTTTTTTAATCCGATGCATAATTTTCGAGTTATTTTAAAATACACTTTTAAATGCTTTACCCTGTATACGAATAACATATTTTTTTAATACGCTAGAATAGAAGTGCATTCAATTAGATATTCATGTAAGCTCCAGACTTTTTAAAACAGATTTTAACAATTAAAGAAAGTAATAATCTCGAAAAAAACTGGAGATCTCGTAAAAAACTCGAAATCTCAAAAAACGTTGAGATCTTACTCGATATCAGTCGAATGAATCTCGATCGCTCTTGAAAGCCGAGATCTCAGTCAATTCGAAATCAGGCAGAAACGAAAATATAATTTAAGAAACATAACACGGAATGAAGTTACAATTAATTGTAATAAAATGTGGTTACTGGACAGGGTAGAACTGTCGTAGCCTTTAATAATAAAATGGCTGACCGGCTATGTGAAGTACAATGACACTTTCTGTATTACGATATTAACGTGATCTGTGAGAAACACGTGCCCGGAGAAGCGAAACCGTAAAGCCCCGTGTCGTATAACCCGACTCCAACATATAAATAATGCAGATGCTTCTACAGCTTCTGCTACACGTAACTCCGATACTTCGCCGACTAAAGACAAAAACGACTCATCATAGACGACTGGTCGGACGTTACGTCGTACATTCTAAGAGCGATTTAATAGTTACGTATTGTTCTTTTTTATTTTTGCACACTAGAAGAGAAATAATCGAAGTAATGTCAGAAAACAATTCTCTGAAAAAAAATTGTTCGTACGATGAACATCTTTACAAGTATTTTATAAAGTCAATTTTTGTCTAAATATAAAGCAAAATTTAAGTAATTATTATTATTTTTTAATTAAAAAAGAAACTTGCAAATTAAATTAAAGCAAACTGGTAGCAAAAGGGTTAATCATGTGCTAAAGTATTTTGTACTTTTGAATGAAGTTTTAAGTAAACATGATATTTGATAAATTAATCCTGGATGTTAACAATTCTCAGAACAAAGATCGACTAAATGAATGATCTATGTATATTTTATGAGCGATAACACGGCGTTGTGATTGTTTAATATAATATTAATGCTTGTTGAGGACAATTGTTTTATTATTAAAGGTACGACGATGTCTTCCGCACGTAAATGGTCCTAGATGATAACAACCAAAATTATTATATCCCGGAGGATACCAGAAATGAGACTTGTGCACGAGAGGGTTCACAGCAATTTGACTTGCACAAACCATGAGACTCCGGGCTCTTTCATTTGCTATCCAACTTAAGCATGCCATTATTATTTAAAACTTGCAAAATTTTATGAATTTTAATTGACATTTAAGGAAAAAAACAATAATCATAAAGTTTAACGAGTTTAGGGAAATAAAGCGTGAGTTACACTTTTTTTATTCTGCTCTTATTATCGTTACAAACAAGTGATAATTAGAAGCAATTATTAATTGCTTGAAAATAATAAGATAAAATTTAGCTGTTGCTCAAATTCAAATCAAATTTTAATTAACCTGGTTGAGACTAAAAATTTTAAATTACATTCAAGTTCAAAATTACTAAAAAAAAGTACAGAGGATTTTAACTCCATCTGTTACATAGGTGATTCAAATATCTTATTGGAATTAGAAAACGATAATTATAGCAATTTGCAGCTTTGTTCTTGGTAAATGGAAATGCTCACTTTTTGTTCCCCAATTACGATTAAATTTTTTTCTTATTCTTTTTCTCACAGAAATAAAAAAGAAAGTAATAGTTGATTGTCGCTGTAATGGCAGAGAATAATGAAATTAAAGTCGCCTCGTTAGCATAATCATAGGTAATAAAAAGTTAATGAAAACGGAGGAAAAAAAGAGAGAAGAAAAATTGAAATTGTTTATGCTAACGATCAATCATATTTGCAAGAATAGCAGACCAAAGCCAAGCTTTCACCTGCCGGATTACGAGCTACTCTGCGAACTCGTTCAAATAGTGCATAAGAGCACGTGAAAACGTAGGCTAAGCTCACGTTATTTCCCCGGAGAGTACACTTCTCCCTTGGCGTTTCGTAGGTATATGCTCTGACTTACAATACACAATGCTGTGTATTTACGTCAGTGCGGATCCAGAATGCAGAAACGCAAGTTACACAAATCACTTTGAAATTTACGACACGAAGAATGTGAGAATCAAAGGTGTGCTGCCATGTAACATAAAGATATTATTATGCCTCACTTTCTAACCTCTTTATCGCTATTTATAATGCAGTCTGTTATTTTTAATTTTAAATTTCAATTAATAATAACTGTGCAGCTATAAAAATATTAATAAGCATTAACATTACTAATGATGACAATGTATTTATAACGATACACAGATCGACTGAGAAATTTAAAATGTTAATACTTTGATAAAAAAACTTACATTTCTTATTCTTTGAACATAATATTGTAATGCACTTTTTATTATAATGTATAAACGTTCGAGAAAAATGAATTATATATATTGTGCTCATACGCGCATGATGCGAATAAATGCCGCATTATAAAAGACTGGGGAACTTTGTTTTATTTAAAGGGTTTAGGCAAATGTAAAAGTCGCTTGTCATGAATTCATATTCTGCTTATAAGTTTGTTTAAAATGTAAAAAGATGCTGTCAATTTTAATATATTTGTTGAAATTTATCAATTTTTTTATCGAAATAAAGCTCACTTGATTGATGCATATGTAAGGAAAAGTATAATAAACAAAAACGTTAATTGTACAATTTTGTTTTAATTTATCTCTTAGCATTTAATATATATAATAATCTCAATTACTGAATTACAAAGAAATGCAGACAAAAAGGCTGTAATTGAAATGTAGCAATAAAAATATTTTTCGGTAAACAAAATTGCAATGCTTGAATTAAATTTAATTAAATTTGAATTCAAAATCATTTTTCATTTAATGTTTCAGTTTTACGATGGAAAATTTACAATCACAGGTTAATTTGTTTTGTAATGAAAAGTTTGATTTTTGTACAATTTAATTTAAGGTTTTAATTATTACTTAATTAATTTATTATTAAATAATCTTATCAATAATTATTTGTTAATAATAATGATTTTATTTTTATTTTCATGCCCAAGTTATTGTAAAGTTTATAAAACTGAGTACAATTCGTCTTCATTTTCTTTGAATACTAATTATTCTAAAAAAATGTCAAATTCAGGTACTTCCAAAATATTAAAAAAAATGTTGAGCCTTATATTATTTATAATATTAGTGAAAAATGATTTTACGATTTATGAAAAATTAACTAAATTAATATTTGACCTATAAATTATTCACTTTTCTTAGGTTCTGAAATAACTTGATTTTTATTTTTGTACATTTGAAGCTATCCATGCACTTTATATTTATTTTATAAATTAATATTATATAAAATTGTTCAGATTATTGCTAAAAGTTTTTAATTCAATATTGATAATCAGCGAATTCGCAAATAGCAATTTAAAAGAGTATGCTCGGAATATTTCATCTTGTTAAAAAGGGTAAATTGGAATAAAATTCAGTTTTTATTTGAATCGAATGATCAATTTTATTAAAATCAAGTGTTACTGCATAAATTTGTTTCTTGTTTGATTTTTGCAACAATTCTCAAACACATTTATTTGCACTCAATTGTACATTTTTTTAAACAAGAAAACAACATTAAAATGATTGATTAAAACTTCATGACTGCATAACATGAATTATAATTATATTTGTCTAATTTTTAACTAATTTCTACTATTTCAGTACATCCATGTGCACCACAGCTCAACTCGTTTTCAAATCTAAAAATTATTGTATCATGATTATTGAAGCAATCCTCATAAACAAATGAATAATTCCCGACTCCTAAAAAAATAATAATTTTCAGATTAAAAAGCTGAATTTTTTATAATTATACAATGCGACACTATTGTAAATTTAAAAAATGTGCGAGCTCATTTTATTATAAGACAAATTAATTGTTTTTTCTAAGATTTGAGTAGTTGGCAACTTTCTTTGAGGAATAAATATCATTTAAAAGTGCACTTGTGTTGCAATGCACAACGTATTATACATATGAGTGAAATGCCGACGCTCACGGCATCGAAAGTGGATTGCGTACTATGTTACGGTAGGTTACAGTAACATGAGTTTCAAGCTTGCAGTTATGTACACGCCTCAAGAGAACTTGAGTACATATACACGCGTTACTGAATTCTTTATGAGAGAATAATGACAAGCAGCTAACGCCGGCGACCTTGTTTATATATTTACTATGCTTCAATTGAGTAACTCATGTGTATACTTGCTGACAGCCAATGCTATGAGGAGAAAAGAAAATAAAAAATAGATAGTCGTATACATTATTCTGAGTCGATAGCATGTTTTATGAAGTAATTTTGCAATGCCCATGAATATCGCTTAAGGATGCTGTAAAGATGAGACACGTCTGTGCCATCAACAAGGTGGATTTTAAAAATTACCGTCAAGGATTTACGTTTTATAAGAAGTTAAGATTAAAAGAGATCGGGAGAATACTGTAATTTATTGGAAAAGTAAATAGGCTCATTACACAAAGAAATAATTTATTAATGTTTAATTACTTCCATGTTCTTAGCTTAGTTGGATTATTCTTTAAAACATGTTGTAAATTGTTAATCTGTAAATTATTATTATCTTTTTGCAAACATACACTGATGTTTGTTGGAGTATTTATGTATTAAGAGGAGTGTGTATAATAAAACTTTCATAATCTTCAAAGAGATTTCAAGGAATTAAATTAGTAATGTTAGATACATGATGTAATATAATATATAAAGAAAATGGTTGGTATACAAAATTAATTAATACGTTAAAACATGTTTTACATATTTATGGAGTTAGGTTAAATATTATTAAACAATATGATTTAAATTATTGTAATTTTAAATCAGTGGTTTACTTTAGTTTGAAATTAGTGGTAGAACACTTATTTAAGTCAGCCAATACAATTTTGAGATGAAAGAATATTTAAAATATTTTATTTATTGATTTTTGTGTAATATATTTATTAAGTGTAAGGAGAATTCTATTTTAAAATGAAATGTTGCAGTTTTTCGTGAAAAGAGAATAAAAATAATAGAAATAATTTATTAAAAAAATAGTCTCAGGGTGCTTAAATACAGTTTTTTTGCTAGTTTTTTTAATGTAATTGAATCAATGCAAATATTTGTGAACATTTTACATACTAAAATAAATAGAAAAAGTATGTGGATTTATTCAGTTATTTGAAATTTTCACATGAAAATTAAATTGAAATTCAGTTATGTGTTTTATGAGATTGTCCATCCTACAAGTCGTAAATGTAACACTTTTAGACTACTTACTCTATTCATTCTGGTAGAGGTATGATGATCCTCTGATTTAGCTTTTGTTGAGAATTCATCAACATGAAAAGAGTATAATTATTTATTTGTCAATACAAAACCGAAAGTTTAATTAGCTTTTATTAATTCATTTTAAAATATCTGTTTCAATTATATAATTATAACTACATTAATTTAGTTACTGAAATCATTAATCAATTAACTTATAATTCTAATAATAATTCCATTATGTACCACTAGACTTCAAATTAGATATTGAAAGGCGATTAAACATACATCACGTTTCACATCGTATCAGATAATCTGAAACTCACATTTACAATGAAATCTGATTGAGCAGAGGAATTATTCAATTAAGAAATATATTAATTCAATTTTTGGCGCTATTCAGTTCTGTCAATGATCACTGCTGGTAGCTATAAAGCATAAATACCTATACAATGCTTCTTAATATTAAACAGAAATAACAAGTAAATATAAATTACAATGCTTCTTTTTCGGTATTATCTCTGGTATTTTGCAATTTATCGATTTCGGAAAGTTCATTTACTATGAACTTGAGGTAAGATCAAATAAGGTAAACAGAGAATTTGATAGCTTTACGAAGTAGAGTCACGTCCAAAGGAAGATAATATCATTTGACTAAGTTCAAGTAAATCATTAGTTGCTTGAAATTGTACATTCGTACCTGTAATCTTATATACGTTAATTTTATTGTTGAATAATATTAAGTTTGTAAGTAGATTGAATCTGAATATTTATTTGAACAATGTAAGCCTTTATTATAGTTAAAATATACATACTGTGTACATATTTTACATAATTGAATATTTTATTATAAAAACTAAATAATTTTCTGCAAAAATATAGTAATTTAAGATCTCGTAATTAATTCAAAATTAAAATTAGTTTTTTAGCATACTTACTAAGTTGAAAGTTCATTTTAAATATTGAGTACATTTTGTAGGATTGTACAAAATGCAAAATAATAGTATAAAAATATAAATTTAGTTTATTTCTATTTTATATCGTATTTGAAACAAAATATTCATTTCCCACATGAAAAATCTAAAGTACCATGTACATCATAACTGACGATAACATTACGGGAAATATTTGCTCAATATTTTAATCTAAGGTGATAGAGTTATCACAGACTGCTGAGCATGGAGGCGCATTAATGCCAAAATGCATACGAATGATATAGATATATTGGTTTTATACTTAAGCTTGACATATCGTTTGTCAGAATCATAAATGTTGTACAGACATTTTTATATTGAATGTTTATATTTTTTGAAACATTAAGAATATCATTTGCAAAATAGCTTTAAAATTTTAATTTATAAATGACTGTTTTTTTATTACATAAATGTAATTTTAATATATTATGATAAATACAAAATAACCTATGAAAAAATATTTTCTTTTATAACTAAGATTTTTATTTGAAATTTTGTTGCGCTAAATAAAATTATAATGAGTAAAATTATTAGAAACTTATAACATTTGGTTACATTTTGTTTAAAATATAAATGAGTGTAGACAATATAAATAATAATACAGGACCTGCGTGTTGAACTAGTGGTTTCCCATTTTGCAGAAATAACTTCAATTAAGTTTATAGCTGGCATAAAATGAGAAAATATACTCAAATGGAAAGGCAAATTTGAAAGATATTTGTAAAGAGTTGTGTATATGAAATCGTGCATACATGTGATCACTATATTATGTACTTTCTCTATATATATATGTGTGTGTGTACATCTATGTGATCAACATGAGTCATAGGACTGTTTTATGCTAACGTTTATGCACTTATATTTTGTATTTATGTTCTAATTTGTGAGCCGTAACTCTTAACTGTAAGTACGTGGTTACACTGAATAAATAATATTAAAATAAATTCAATTATTCTCATTTGTTTATTTAAATATAAATTTTATTTACCATTGTTTTATATAACAAATAATGTACCAATTGTTTATTTTTATTTAACATAAACGTATTGGGTGTGCACTTTTTTTCGGCTGATGATTTACATATTTGCAGTGAAAAATTCGTACAGAAGAAATTCTACATGTTTTTTAGACGACTCACCAAAAGAAATGGTGTAACCCTCCCATTTAATTAATTTTTTCTTTTGAATAACTTGTACTGTAAGTCTCCAATAGCATTGCTACACTTTGTACAATATCTATATAACTCTTCATGAATCCGTCGGATATTTAGTTTAATTATCAATTTCGAGATTGAACAAAAGCCAATGATGAATGTTTGCATTCTGATGTTTTACAAGCTACTTGAATTTATAATTCGCATAAAGTAATCCCATTAATTTTGCGAATTAGCAGAACATTATTATTTTTTTATAATTTCATCAACTTGTAAAATTCAACGATTGTCATTTATTTTACTTTTGTAATGAGTTAACCCTTAACCCATGATGTCAGTCTGTCAGACCGCTAACAAATTTTATTATTCACATAACTTTATTAATAATGCAGAAAAAAACTATACCGACTGAGTAGCTTCCTTAATAAGTGTCCTCTATAGTCTCAAAGCAAAACTCATTGAAAAATTGGCACTAGTAAAGTACCCTGGCAGTTTAAATATTTAATAACGGTCTGTGAGACCGCTATTCACAGGTAACGTAACTTTTTTGAAATGCTCCAAAATATAATTACATATTACTATTCATTTTTTTTCGTGTTTTAGTGTTTACCTCATGTAAATTTATTTATAGGTTAGAATATGTCACGTAATATGCGAAATATTTCAAATAAGGAATCTAATAATAATGAAGATTCATCTTCTGAAATTTTCGATTCTGAAAATGAAGATTATATTTTAGAGTCAGCACTTTCTTTGTCAACTGACGAAGATGCTTCTGATTATGATAGC